>JSYV01000665.1:0-48755 GCA_000787455.1 Evansstolkia leycettana | reverse complement strand
CTGCAATTATAGCAGTAAATGCAACTGGATGGGCCTTACCTCCACAGATTATTCTTACTGTAAAGAACCATCAATCTCAATGTATAAGGTTGTCCCAAAGGGTTACCGAATCAGTGTCAGTGAGAATGGCTGGATGAATGATGAATTAGGCTTTGAATGGCTTCAGGAGACGTTTGAGAAGCATACAGCTTCTCATACTATTGGGAGATATCGCCTGTTAGTTCTGGATGGTCACAGCAGTCATGCCACAGCAGAATTTGATAAGTTCTGCACAGAAAGGAATATTATTCCTTTATATATGCCACCACATTCATCCCATCTGCTTCAACCACTTGATGTGAGCTGCTTCTCACCACTAAAGCGCCTGTATGGCCAGAAGACTGAGGAGATGATGCAGAATGGAATCCATTCTATGAATAAGGAAGACTTCCTATATCTCTATCCTACAGTCCATCAACGTGCAGCAAATATTCGAAGCAGATTTGCAGCAACTGGCCTAGTTCCATTATCATCCAGAAAGAGTGCTTTTAAAGCTTCATATCCAGCTGAAGACACCAATACCACCATCTACAGCACATAGCAATCAATCTTTTGATGGCCCAGGCAAGACACCAGCTAATATGCATCAACTGGAGCAGCAAAAGAAGCGAATTCAACGTCTCTGAAGTCATCAAACAGTATCTCCATCCACAGTGGTGCAGGCAGTTGATAAGGTGATCAAAAGTGCAGAGATCACAATGCAGAATGTCATCCTATTACAGCAAGAAGTTAATCACTTCGTGCATCAAATAAATGTCAAAAAAGGAAGCGAGAGGTATCAAGATACTTTATAGCAACTGGTAGTAGTTTAACAGGCGCTGAAGGCCAGCAAAGAGGTCATGAGCGTGAGATGATGGAGCAGCAATCTTCTCAGCCACGCAGGCGAATTCGGTGCAGTAATTGCGGTCAAGAGGGCCATAATTGCCTTAGATGTCCTAATAAATAGAATTAGCTTTAATATATCCAAATTTTGTTGCCAAAAGCTTCAAAATTTATGGTCGCGTTGGCGGTTGAATATATATAAATTTTTGGGGCGACCCCGCAGCTCGGTGTCCGATTACATTAGTTTGTAATTTTGTGCAATTTGACATGTCGTATGCAAGCCTGTACAATATTGCAACTATAAATGGCATGAGCATCAAGCATAGATTTCACTGCATCGGCCACACTGGTCTCTACGTCAATGTACTCCCACTTCTTCACCTTGCTGCCTTTTGACAGGATGTCCAGACTCACACGAGTGTCCCAACCAGTAGGTTGCACATCCTTAGGCAGAATCTGCTCTGGATTTCCCACCGGTACTCTATCCCGAAGGTTGGGAAAGTGTTTGCGTATGATATTGACAACCAGCTGAGGCGTGATCAAGCCTGCTACAAGGAGAATGCACTGGCTTGAAGCTGCTGGATTTCTCAGTGAGTAAACATGAGAACGGGCTACATCGCGAACATCCACTTGACTTCTGAATTAGTCGTGTATTACAATAAAGTACGAACATACTCGCGATTTGGGGTATACATACATAATGCCAGAATGAAAACGTCACGCCTTCGATCGTCTTATGAGTCCCGTCAATGAAGCCAGAGGTGGCAAAGTTGTTCGTCACATTGATTGATTCGGGTCCAGACAGTTCGTGAATCATTGGTCCGATGATGATATCCGGGCATATAACTGCCATATCGAAGCCGGGGCGAGATTTCTGCATAAAATTCCATGCAGCTTGCTCTGCGACCTTTTTGGACACATTGTACCCCAAGTACTGGGTCATTTTTCTCAATGGCCTGAGCAGCGGTGACCTGGATTTTGTCCGTTAGAGAAGGTGAAAGCACTGGAAACATCCAGACAAGGGCTGCGTTGCTCGTGGCTAAGAAGTATATACATACAGGGTTCCAATTCTTTTTCTGTATACGGCTTGCCGGGTTTCGTAATGTCTTCAAATGAATTCAATACAGACACAGCACTACCCAGCAGCATCAAACGCTTCGGAACTCGAGCCTCCGTGCTTATGAGCACGCTGAATATCTCGGTTGTCCTATGATTGCGAGATCAGGGAACGCCGAATTGACGGTAGTATACAGGCTCGCTGGTTTTGCTTACCCCTGGACCGCTGGCTTGATGACGTGTGCTTGAATATCATTCACCTGAAACTTCAATGGAGATGCTGAATGGATGACATAGTCGAATGGTTTCTTGCTTTCTGTAAAGACAGCATCGAATGCCCCAGTAGCGGTTAGGTCAGCTACGGCTGTGGAATCAATCTTTCCCTTCCAGGCGGGATGTGTTTTGAAGATGCCGTCTGCCTTTTCTGGGGATCGCACGGTAGCTGTCATAGAATATCCGCGCTATAAGTTACATGGGACTACTTAGCACGTCAATGATATCCCATGTTATCCATCTATCAGTCGGCGATGGCTTACATCGAGCAAGTCGGACAGAATATGCATAGCCACGAACCCATTTGCACCTGTCAGCAACATGTGCTTACCATTGCCTTCTTTGGGAGAATCTATTGCTGGTAAATGTGGTATACTGGACTCGATGCCTTTCAGTTAATTCTTGCAAACGTGTGTTTCAGTAGAGTTTATATCGTTCCCGACTGGATAACATGTCATTATGCATGGCTGAGTTCTTCAGCTTCTTGTTCGCCTATGAGACGTTTCTGGTAATTGTACATTCCACTTACCACCTTTTCAAAATTCAATGCGCTCGATGGTTTTCCCTGGTCACGCGGATTATCTTCAACCGGATTACCAAGGGCGTACTGCAAGCTGCAGCAGCTCTTCGCATCGACATCTCTGTTCAGTCTCTCAGACGCGAAGTGTCAGCGGTGCTGCGACAAGGAGACGAGGACATGGCTCAGGAATGGCAGCCACATGCAATGGAGGAAAGAAAGTGTAGGTAGAGAAATCAAGTTTCTTATAAGCTCTGACATTCTGGATCAGTTGGAATGCGTTCAAACCTGACTTTTTGGGGTGGCAATAAAACATCCAGTTCAAAGGAATACTGTAACCATATTTTGCTTCCTGGGCAGCCCTAATGTTCTGGTTTAAAGCTCAAGATATCTAATGCAGAGCTGAATGTTTCAGCCATCAACAGACCATCTTTCAGTGTAATCTTGGATCGTCCATTTGGGCTTGGTGTTATCTCGCGACTAGAGCTCCACCTAGCTGCCTGAGAGACTAAGGCTACGGGGCTCACATACACGTTTATTGGGCGGTTCATTGGAGGCAGGAGGAGATTCTGGTGGATTCCTTGATATCCTTGATAGAATTGTCAGTTTGTATTCATGCACTGCCATCTCGTAGAGTTTCAGCACTAGGATGGCCGACATGATCAGCCTGACGCGAGGTCCTTTATGGTATTGAATAGTGCCTCCCACAGTAAGCTAGACAAGTTGAATACCGCCGTATGTAACGAGGAAAGAAGTGTCCCAGCTACATTCCGCGAGGATATGGGTTGATTGGCGCTGGCAAGTGGTCACAGCAGACTGTCATTCGATGGTTCTTGGTAGACTTCCATCATGGAAGCAGTGTAATATTGGCTGGGTCTCGCGAGTCAACTCCGATGATCACGCACTGTAAAGCCTCTGTATAGGCTTGAGAAATAACTTCTGTCAATTAATGTCTGCTTTTAATCTTTTTGGAAAGCATACTATTCATGTCTCAGAAACCCGAAGGTACCACGGCTTAGGTTGATCGTCATCTGTGGAGGGGAAGGATACGCTGGGCGCCGCCGAGAAAATGAAGTCCTGGATTGAACAAGAGTCGGACATGACTGTGAATACCTAGGTAGGAGAAGAAGGTTTCAACTTGAGTAGATTATGTGTGTACGGAGTACGGAGTACACAGAGAAGAATGGGTTGACTTTGCTGCAGCATTACATCACAACAAAAGGGGAAGATAACTAAGTTAACGCTTCGACCTTGGGTAATTTTATGGCCCTCCTTTCACCTTTGAAGGTTGAGAGCTTAGTGCCCGAGACGCGCCTTGATTGGTAGGCAGAAACATGCCATTACCATCGTAACCAGCTGGAATGTGCTGTGATTTGCGTGTCTACCTTGGCTATCCATGATTCTGTGAAGACCCTGGCGGATGCTTCTCCTTTCCTCAATAGAGTCTCAATAGGAATGCAATTGACAGGCTCCAGTGGAACATTGGCAATCCCTCATCTCATCCGCCATTAATCATTGAGTCAACAGTCGACCTTCTCCGGCATCGAGGTAAGCCTGGTGAGGTCGCAGAGCTTCTGACCTTATGTCAACTGTCATTGGGTTGTGATCATCACCAGGTCTTACCGGGTTGGTTCAGAGTTTCAAGACCATATATCCCAAGGGTTTCTCGTTCCGCGGATACCATGCGCCCCGGATTCCCCGTCTGGACTGACGCGTGCTCAGTGCTGTTGGAGCGCAACATGGCTACAAACACAGGGGGTATATTGACTGTGTTGTCCCGAGAAGACACCGATTTGGATACTAGTATATAGCGGTTGTGATTTTGAGCTTGCTCGCCCTGACTTGCGTGGCTCGCTAATCGATGTTGTTTCGTCTTTAACCGTGGACGCAAAGTCACACCTCGATTGAACACTCCCCGATTAATTATCCCCGATTCAATATTGATGATTGGGGTTGCTTTTATACTGGGGATTTTGTCCCTAGGGTTGCAGTTCGGTCTTACCACGCACTCTGGATACCAGGTCGTGGAACATCTGGACTCAATCCCTGATGGCTGGACCAGAATCGGTACACCATCGGCGTCGGAGCCCATGAAGTTCCGTCTAGCTATCTATCAGGAACGAGCTGCTGAGTTCGAGCAGAAGGTCATCGATATTGCTACCCCTGGCCATGATAGCTATGGAAAACATATGAAGCGCGAAGAAGTTAAGGATTTCTTGCGCCCATCCGATGATGTCGTGACAAGCATTCTGTCCTGGATGGAGTCCGAAGGCGTCCCTTCAAGCTCAATTGAACAGGATGGGAACTGGATCCGATTTGCTGTTCCATTGTCACACGCTGAACGGATGTTGAAGACAAAGTTTTCTTACTTCTATAACAAGGCGACTGGCGTAACAGCAATTCGAACGCTGGAATACTCGGTGCCCCGTGCCATATATTCATACGTGCAACTCATTCAACCTACGACACGCTTCGGCAATCTCGCGCCGCAGAGAATCTTGACCACCATCGGACATGTTGTGGCAACTTTTGAGGATTTGACGGCCAATTGCTCCGCTGTGATGACTCCCGCTTGCCTTCGAGAATTGTATGGGCTGTACGACGCCAAAGCGATGCCAGATCGTCGCAATAGGCTTGGTATATCTGGCTATTTGGAACAGTCTGCGCGCTACAGTGACTTCGAGCAGTTCATGAGTATGTATGCGCCAAACAACACGGATGCCAACTTTACTGTCATATCAATCAATGGTGGGAGAAACGAAGAAAATCTCTCGGCTAAAAGCTCGGAGGCAGGCCTGGATGTTCAGTATGCCATTGCACTAGCCTACAATGTTCCAACCACGTACTATTCCACTGCAGGTCGCGGTCCTGCTGTACCGGACTTGGACTCTCCAGACGTGCATAACACCTCCCACGAGCCTTACCTGGATCAACTCCACTATCTACTCGATCTGCCGGATGATGAACTGCCCGCTGTCTTGTCTACTTCCTACGGCGAGGATGAACAGAGTATTCCCGAATCATATGCCAACGTTACCTGCAGCATGTTTGCCCAGCTAGGAGCTCGTGGAGTATCTATCATCTTCAGCAGTGGAGACAGTGGAGTGGGCAGCTCCTGCTTGACGAACGACGGGACGAACCGAACCAGGTTCCTCCCAGCGTTCCCTGCCTCCTGCCCCTTTGTCACTTCAGTGGGCGGAACTTACGACATCAACCCCGAGAAAGCCACTGGTT
This sequence comes from Evansstolkia leycettana, assembly GCA_000787455.1. NCBI lineage: Eukaryota > Fungi > Ascomycota > Eurotiomycetes > Eurotiales > Aspergillaceae > Evansstolkia > Evansstolkia leycettana. Next base: position 42,814 of record JSYV01000665.1, on the reverse strand, counting down.
TCTCAGGTGGTGGTTTCTCAGAACGGTTTCCCCGTCCGCCATGGCAGGAGCAGGCCGTTGGAAGCTATCTTCGGCAGTTGGGTAACCAGTGGGAAGGTTTATATAATCCGCATGGAAGAGGGATCCCTGATGTTGCCGCTCAAGCGGCTAATTTCCTCATCGTCGATAAGGGCGAAGTCCGGAAAACCGGAGGCACAAGGTTCGTATTCGGTATTTCCTCGCTAGCTGAGCATCGAGTTACACTAACACGCATTCTCAGTGCCGCTGCCCCTGTATTTGCAGCCATAATCTCGCAGCTAAACTCGGTTCGCCTAGCTCGAAACGCCCCTAGACTTGGATTCTTGAACCCGTGGCTGTATTCACTGAATCAGACCGGGTTTACGGATATTGTCGACGGAGGTTCGACAGGATGTATCGGGAAATCAGATAGCAATCTCGAATCACCGTATGTACCCTACGCGAGCTGGAACGCCACGCCAGGATGGGATCCAGTGACTGGATTGGGCACGCCTCTCTTCCACACTTTGGTCAAGCTAATCGAATCACCCGTTTCACCACATCATAACTTTCCACTCCGGATTTGATTCTGTTCTTGAAACACGTGGCTTTTAGCTTCTGCAAGGCCTTCGTCGGAAATCGTCATTGTCCCAAAAGATTTAACGTCTCGTTCAATTGTCGACGAATAGGCGAATATCGTCTGGAAGTAGAGTACTAAAGACCCTGCCCATGTTTCATATTATAGTGGGGGTGGAAGAAGACCGAAGACCATAGGAAATGATACCATATTTCACGAGCCATAAGGAGAAGAATAAAATACCACTGTGGCATGAATGCCAAGTCATTGCAGAGCGAGTCAAATGTATGCTTGAATTTAGTTGAATGTATGCTCAAATGGATGGCTGAATGTATGCTCAAATAGATGCTTGAATGGATGTTCAAATGGATGCTCAAATATATGCTAAAATGGATGCTTTTGCAGAGAGTCCTCAAAAACACAGCATTAATTTGCTTCCAGGGTTCGCTTCACTCCGCAAATCATGTGAACTTGCTTTTGATCAACCAATCAGAACAGAGCTTAATGGACCAATCAGATCAATTTGGTCACAGAACTTTTTAAACCATTAATTTGCTTCGCTTCGCTCCGCAAATAACAAGAAGATCCTGTTGTTGATCCACTGTATAGAGCGTGTCACGTGACGTCAGCTTCCAGGGCGGCGAAGAGTTGGCCGCTCCGTCATGAAGCTTCCAGGCACTGATCTACACTTAAGCACCTACGCTCCCTTCTCTTCGAGACATCAACCTCCATATTCTAATATCACGCCTCTCTAGGTGTCTTCCCTACTTCTACGAGTCTCACAATCGCACTTTCTCATCTACACCCTAAATATGTCAAACGACAGCGACCTTCGGTCCCTTCTCTCGGAGCTCCATATAGCTCTGGACCGCAAACAGCTCGATGCCGCCAACAACATTCTCAGCCGTGCGAAGCGATCACTGTTGATGCAGAATGCACTAATTCCGACTCCCTCAACACCGCCTGATCTCGTCGCCATCGCCCGTGAGGTTCTCGAGCTCGGAGCGCTAGCTTCCATCAGACAAGCGGACGCTCCGTCTTTCACAAGATACTACCAGCAACTGCAACCATTTTACGATCTGGAGAGACACGCTGAGGCATCAGGAGCGGGCTTGAACAAAGTGGACTTCAGCACTAGCCAGCGCAGCAAGATCACGGGCTTGTATTTGCTGCTGTTGCTGAGTATGGGCAACAGCATGGATTTTCACACAGTCTTGGAGGGGCTGGTGGAAGAGGCGAGCATGAAGGGTAAAAGCGTTGAGGATGATCCGTACATCAAATATCCGGTCGAGTTGGAGAGGAGCTTAATGGAAGGGAGCTACGATAAAGTGTGGAGAGAGACGAATTCGGAGAGAGTGCCTGGAGAGGATTTTGGCTTGTTTTCTAATGTGAGTTCTTTCCTCGTCTGGTATTTGGATGACGACCGTGGAATTGCTGACGTTGGTTAATCGCACAGGTCCTGGTTGGCACTATCCGCAGCGAGATCGCAGACTGCTCCGAGAAGGCATATCCTTCGCTTCCTATCTCTAACGCTAAGAACCTCCTCTTCCTTGAGTCAGAAGGCGCAGTCATTGAGTTTGCTCAGCAGCGTGGTTGGATTCTACGTGATGGACGGATATACTTCCCTGTCGAGCCTGAGGCAGCAGCGCGATCCGAGAAGGATATCCTGGTGGCGAGCAGCACAATCATTGAAAATACGATAGGCTACGCTAGAGAGCTGGAGACGATCGTTTGATTGTGATCACTGGTCTTCAAGGTGTCTTTCATTCGGCTTCTTTCCCTCTGGGGTTCTGGATGTGATTGTACTGTATATCCGTCTCTTGTCTTTGCATCACGTGGTTCTATCTCAAGCGTTTCTATCTATCATGGCAATAGATCATGTCTTCACAGATGAGGAAGGCACCGTAAATATGTCTGCGCTCTCCAAGGGTCCACCCGATTTATGGGAGACTATCTGGTTCACATTCGTAACTTGCACTCAGATTCTTTCCTGATAGCTCACGATGATTGAGCCCACTATATCAGCTCATTGAAATAGCACGCATTATCCTATACCCACACTCTCCAAACACAAACTCTCTTATCATAGAAACTGCTCGAAACACAAAGCAGCTCTTCCTTTCTGTCTGTCCTGGCATCGAGGTTTTTGCCGTCACGGCTGCCTTTCCAGACATCAGACGCATAATTCATCGACTCGTGTTCTGTAAACTCGGCCAGAATTTCAATTTTCCATTCATCGTCGCGGTCCTCTACTGCCGGTGGTGAATCCTTCTGCTGCCATGTAATTCGCACCACCCTCGTTCCCGCATGCATACAGCTCGCAAGAACAAGGAACCCCCATCCAGTGGAATTATTTGCCGAATTCGAACCTGCTGATTCTTGTGGACCCTGCAAAGGTTCCGCTTTCAATAACTGAAGTCGCCATACGCCTCCTCCCAGACACGCCTCGGCCAATACCCTTCCGGTTCGATTAGCGTGATATACCCTGACAGCCTCGTCATAGCTACCGGTGAGAATAAGAGGAGACCCGTTAAACAGAGGCAAAGGAAGAGGGAGAATAGACGTGACGCCGGCTGTATGATGGCGAGCACGATCGTCGTGGTCTAATATAAGCGGCGACAGAGTGGTATCTGCGCCGTCATCCTGGTCGCCATTGTTTCCGTCCGGTTCCTCTTCCCTGGCGAATTGACGTGTGTGTAGAGATCCGAAATCATTGCCTGTGAATAGAAAGGGGACAAGACGCTCTGCACGTTGCTGCTGCGAGCTGCCCGTTATATCTGGAACGGCATTCTCACCAAACACAGCCATGGCAGCAAACCAGACCTCGATCTGTTGTCTGGCTTCCAACGTACCCAATTCAAACACGTCCGTTTCTCGATAGAATCCCCTCTTGCTTCCAAAGACAGTCGTTCGACCATCGGAGAAAGTGACCGCGAATCCATCCATTTGGCCATGCGGAAACCAATTCTCGGGAGCCCAGGCTAAGAAGAGAGCCGGCGCAGATGGATCTTCATGCACTGGTAGATTCCATAGCTGGGTAACGACTGGATCCTCTGAGGATGATGAATTAGGCTGGCAGACGCTGAATAGTGATACAGATCCCGCACTGCTAGCGGTGGCCAGGATGTTGGGATCTCTAGGGTGGAAGTGCAGGTCGAATACGGCATACGGAAGAGGAAGCTTTTGTATTAGGGATCTATATGCTGGGTCAGTATCTGATCGTGGTGGTTGACGTGTGATGGATGTACGTACAGTTCATAAGAGGCAGGGTCCAATTTCCATAACTGGATGCTCCCCGTCTTTTTCTGCTCGATTTCGCCGGCGTCATTCTTTTTCTCTGAAAGGAGATATGAGCCCACCACAAAGTAATTCGGTGCAGCTGGACAGAACTGAAGACAGCTGGGTGGTTGGTCTAGGAAGACCGTTGTCAGTGATTTGGGGTGTTGGGGTGTTGAAGACATCGTTTCAGTGGATTCAGTATCTCAGTCGAGGTCTGGACAGGCAGGTTACACCGAGTCAGCAAGAATGAAATTGCTGTAGACTGATTTTGCACTTTCTAGAGAGGCCGATCAAGATTGTGATATCCATTCTCAAGGGTTCATGTCAACTGCGCAGTTGCCTGCGGGATATTATCATCACTCATGAAGAATAACGACTCGTAGAATCCTCTCTTGAGCAATGAATTAATGGTATGAAGATTAGATCATAGATCAAGATGAATCATTGTGCCAGAGTGAGATGATGCATCACGTCGAAAATCGCATAAGCTTCGGTTCGAAAAAGAATGAAAAATGCGGGCGGTAAAAGTGGGGAATCAATCATGCCTGGATTCTAATTGAGATACTGTATATCACTACGAGAATGATATACTTGATGTTGGAAGCTATTTATTTGTTTTACTTCTCCGCACTGACGGCACCTGCGGATTATCAATCGCGCGACTGTTGCCTGACATTTGCAGAGGTGCATCCTTGGCGTGTATGTAGATTCTAAAATCGAGTCGATCCCGGACTGAGAATCACTGTATCCGACATTATACGCCGCTCAATTATATCGTCACAATGGCACTCCCATTCAGTTCTCCGCCCTCTGCGTCAACGGCCGATTTGACTGAGTTCAAAGTTCGCATTCCCGAAGAAGAGATCTCCGACTTCAAAACACTCTTAAAACTGTCCAGAATTGCACCATATACATATGAGAGCTTGCAGTATGATCGTCGATACGGGATCACGACGGACTGGTTGATTGCGACGAGGGATCAATGGATGAGAACTTTCAACTGGTAATCCTCTCTCTAATCTTGTACATCTCAAGCCATACCCTGTGATTCTGCCTATTTCTTGTGTGGAATCGGGAGTATAACTAGGTGATTAGGAGAGCATTGGAATCACGCATCAACAGCTTCCCTCAATTCACGATCGAGGTGGATGATCTTACGATCCATTTTGTAGCCCTCTTCTCACGGAAAGAGGATGCAATCCCGATTATCATGCTGCATGGATGGCCAGGTATTTCTTCCGATCACTCTTCCAAATTCTCTAGTTATAGTGACGTTGTCCCCCTGATATCAAACCGAAACAGGAAGTTTCCTGGAGTTCCTCCCCGTTCTTCAGTTATTCCGCGATGAATACAACCCGGGCAGTCTTCCGTATCACCTCATAGTCCCGTCTTTGCCTGGCTATGCCTTCTCTTCGGGCCCTCCACTGGACCGGGATTTTAGCACTCGCGACGTTGCTCGCATCTTCGACCAGATAATGAAGGATCTCGGTTTTGAGAGTAGCTATGTGGCTCAAGGAGGCGATATCAGAAGTAAGATTGCGAGGACGCTGGCTGTAGATCATGATAGCTGTAAAGGCACGTACATTCTCGCTCTTGATTCCGCTTAGACATGTGTATCTGTGCTGGGAGGTGAATGCTAACGTCAATCAGCCGTGCACCGTGAGTCTTTCTGATATGGGTTGTTGTATCTCGATTTGATGCCAACCAGAGACAGTGAACTTCTGTAACATGAAGCGTCCCGAGGGCGTCTCAGATGAATCTCTCACTGCCTCCGAAAAGCAAGGTCTGGAGAGACTGAACAGCTTTGTTAAGGATGGTTCCGCGTATGCATTCGAGCATGGAACCAGACCAAGCACGATCGGCCATGTTCTTTCATCAAATCCGGTGGCATTACTCGCATGGTAGGTCGAGAAAGGACCCCCCCAAAACAGCGGATCAACCGTCGCTTTCACCTGAGTTTCTCCCCGAATTGAATTCTGTTTGTCTCTCAGTGACTAAAAACGAGAGTCTCAGGATCGACGAGAAATTCCTGGACTGGGTCGACGATCCTCTAACAGAGGAGACAATCCTCGATTCGGTGTCGTAGTACTGGTTCACGAATACGTTCCCACGGGCCATTTATCCTTACCGTGATGTTCGTAATCTGCTTTTGTACTCCCTTCAAGAAAGATATCCGTCCTGACGAATCAACCAACCAGAGACCCGATCCTTCCTTCTCCATGGACCCGCGCTGGCGCATCCGCAAGCCGTTCGGTTTCTCTTATTTCCCCAAGGAGCTCGCGCCCGTTCCAAAGTCTTGGGTTGCGACTACTGGGAACTTGGTGTTTTGGCGAGAACACCAGAAGGTAGGCGGCAATGCAAAATTTCGTCGGAAGGACGATATCGTTCATGCTGATATATATCTCTTTCTAGGGTGGTCATTTCGCAGCTCTGGAGAGGCCTCAAGATCTGAAAACGGATCTGTGTGATTTTGTCAAGCAGGTTTGGCCGGATATCAAGGCGAAGAAATAGATGGTTGCCAACGGTTGCGGGGTGGATCATCTGGAATTCATTGCAGTTTCGTCATGGTTCGTCTTATGTAGCTTGTGAAAAGATATCAGAATGTGTGATATTGGATAACTAGTCGAGAATGTCAGGTGTACCGTTATCACGAATCGAGATAGAAAGGGCAAGGTCAACATCTCCGAACGTGATAGCCTACATTCAAGCGCATGGAAGGGAGCCCCAACGAGATTATATCATGGGGAGATATGTAAGTATTGAAATAGTTACAAGATCATGAGTTTCATTCACTATGCAGATAGTGTACAACCACGGTTACACATTCTCCTGATCAAACTGAGCAAAAGGACTCTGTTGCAGTCATTATAAGAACCATCTCTCCCAGATATAACAGCTCTCCTCTGGCGGTATGCACTGCCTGCAGCATTTCGTGCAAGGAACCTATGCAAGCCAATACCAGAACTTCTCGATAATATTCCTTGGCGGCCTCTCCGGCCACTCGGTCGCATCCATCGCAGCCTTACCGGTGTATAGATCAAGTTCCGCCAGGGGGATCCACTTAGTGCGCTTAACAAGCTTCCAGAAAAGGTATAGGGCGAAATAAATCGGGATTCCGAGATAAGCAGTCAGGAAATTGGTCACGCTGAAACTGGGACTCCACGAGTAAAACCCGTTGAAGAGGATGACGATTGCAAAGAAGAACAGCGCAAACCACGCCGTGTAGGGTTGAAGCGGGGACGTGAAGACCAAGTCCTTCCGCTCGATGCCTTGGACCTTCAGCGCCTTGTGGAATCGGATGTAGGCGATGCAGACGGAGACCCAGGTGAAGAGCGTGGCGATGGTGGTGAGGTTTTGGAACCATTGGAAGACGGTGGCGGAGCCGGAGGAGCAGGACATGTATGTGAGGAGGGAGATGGAGGCTGTGAAGAGGACGCACCAGATTGGGACGCCACTTTTTTTTGAAGAGACAATGAATCAGCTTCCAGAGATCTTGTTATTAGGGGTGGATTGCGATTCTGACTTACTTCCGGGTACACTTGAGGAAGAAACTAGGAGCTTGGCGGTTCTGAGCCAGCGCATAGAGATACCGGCTACCACCGTACAAGAAGGCGTTGGCGGAGGAGGTAGCAGACGTCAAGATCACGGCGTTGATGATAGAAGGCAAGACAGGGATTCCCGCCGTCGTGATAGCAATGACCCAAGGAGACTGGGCAGCTCCCGGTGCGCCGCTATTCTGGGCAGACAAGAGCACGTCGCTGTTGTAGGGGACCAAAACGCCAATGGCCAGAGAGCCCAGGACGTAGAAGAACAGGATACGCCAGAAGACTCGACGACACGCCTTGGGGATGTTCTTGCGTGGATTCTCGGCTTCTCCCGCGGCGCAAGCAACGGTTTCGACACCACCGTACGAGAAGGCCGCGTTGACGAGAGTCGCGAAGAAACCGAGGAAGCGGCCGGTGTTGCCATCGGCGATGAATGTATTCATCGCACCGGGATGTTTCCAGTAACGGAATCCGATCCTGTCGTGCTTGGGGTTGCCGCCGAGGTCGACGATGAAGGCCATGAGTAACAGTCCGACGATGGTGATGATTTTCAAGCTGGCGAAGCAAAATTCTGCTTCTCCGTAAATGGAAACAGCGAAGACATTCAGGACGATGATGATCACGATAATGAGAGAGATCCAAGCGGCGACGTTGATGTCTTTGGCTCCGTCCCAGAATTGAATCACAACCGACGCAGCGGAGATTTCAGCACAGAGAGTAATTGCGCATTGATACCATTGCTGTACGTAGGTTAGCAAGAGCATACTTTCGCGAATTGCAAGTGTTTAAATGAGAGCCACTCACGTTCCATCCCACGGCGAAGCCCATCGCCGGGTCGACATATCGAGCACAGAACTGGGGAATAGCACCGGGGAGTGGCAGCCAAGTTGCCATTTCACCAAGAGACATCATCTATTTGAAACTCCGTGTCAGTGTCTCTCACCTTTCCAAAAAGCTTGAGGAGTCCTTTTTCGTCCTACCATGGCCCAAACCGCAATACCCGTGAGCGTGTATCCCAGAAGCACACTCAATGGACCAGACTGGGTCAACGCCTTGCCAATTCCCAAGAACAGACCTGTACCGATCGTTCCTCCAAGCGCAATGAACTGAATCTGTCGGCTCTTCAATCTATTCCGTTTGTCAGTCAAGAATCCCGGGGAAATCATCCCGACCATGGGTAGGTTCGAAGGACCGGAGCTACAAAGCGCTGGCACGTACCCTCGAGAGACATAGCCATATTTCCGCGCAAGCTCCTCGTCACCAAAAATCTGGGCACCTTCGCCAAACTGCAACTCCTTGCGATCAACCTCGTGGGTGGTCTCGTAAACGGGAGCAGCTTCCTCGGCTTTCTTCTCCATGGTGGGCAATGATTTGGTGGAAAGCTCAGGATCACAGAGTCGTTGACAAGCACAAGATGAAGTTCACAGTCCAACAGACTGGGAGAGCAAGCCCAAACAAGGGTCAGTGGCAGACCCCGAAGATACTGAAGCGAGGTTGGAATTTACTTTGCGCAGCGAAAGGGTAAGAGGAGCAAATGAAAGACAACCTACGGCCACGGCTGTACTGGCAAGGATACTATTTATATGTGCAAAAATACCCGCAGATATGGCTTCGATGTTGCATTGTCAGATCTGCCAGGGTCAAAGAAAACGACTAGAAAAGGGTCCAGTACACTGGATGGAGTACAAAGAAGTAAACCTCCGCCACGCTTGGGGGTTACTTCTATACTCCGTACTAAAATAGCTGAAGCCAATGTAAGCCAACGTATGGAGTACGGAGATGTATTCAAATCCGGAGGATATTCCTAGGTAAGGGCAGGAACAGCACGCTGCACTTTGACGCATATCACGAAGAACGCCCGTGTTAGCCAGAGACTTGCTAATTTTTTTCTTTTTCCAATCGTCACTCATCACCGTCAGTCACCTGGTATCGTGTCACCCCGGGGATGAGGGGGTCGTGCCCCTTTGGCCGCCACGCAGCGGAGGGTAACCCATTGCAGGAGGATGATGATAAGCAGGTTACGGCACCATGGAACACCGCTGCCTTGGCCCCCCCTGGCTTTTGTCCCTGTTCTTATTGATTGCTTTCACGGACATATTGTTCATCATTGGAACTGATATGCTGGTGCAGATTTGAGTAGAACACGAGGCCGAATGAGTTACCAAGACGCATTCTGATGTACATACCTCTTCACCCTTGGCCTTACGCAACCACCCGTGTTGTGTTCTTGGAGTCCCCAGTCCTTTTGCATCGGTGGCCCGACGGCGAGTGCGGGTTGCCTTACTCTTCTCCCGCAAGCTGCGCCCGAGTAACGTTCGATGAGTGTCACCAAGGCTGGTTTCTGTGTAGTCTTCGTACGAGGCTGGATTAGTCGTAAGCCGCGAGAGAGCGGCAAAAGTCATCTTGATTGGAAGTTGAGCACCTTTTCCTGGGATGAAGTAAGGTAGAAGTTGTTATCGCTGGCCAAGACGGCAGGTAGTGGAGACAAGCGTTAGTGGGCTTGGGATGGTTTGATAGTGAGTGATAAGGGGCCATTTGGGGCAATCTATGGAACGAAACTAAACAGTCTCACGGGAGTCATGGCAAGCTTATTGTCGGGCGTTTTTAGCACCGAATCACAGTGGGCGTCCAAACGGGCTCGAGATGAAGCCACCAGTCCACACTTCCCCAGATCCACCGAGTTTGATTAGCCACAGCACAGTGACTGAACATGATGACTTGACCACCTTCCTAAAGGGGAGCTGCTGATGTTCCGGTGCAATGTTCGTAGAGCTGTCGCATTATGGCATGATCGACGACTCCAGAGGCAATGATGTTCATTGACAATAGACTTGCAAGGGACAAGGCTAGAGGGAAAGAGAAGAAAGGAAGGCATCCATTTCGATCGCGAGAGTTTCGGGCACTATCACGCGAACGACTTATCACTACAGTGGGCACACTCCTTGATCTGAAGACGGTGGAATCCTGTGGCTTTGTTCTAGATTCCCTTTTTTCGGAGTGACCGAGACGCTTCTGCCGGCTCGTGATCTCGAAGAATCGTGCGAACCTTAATCTCTTCAACAGGGGCCGTTATCGTATGAGCCTTGAGGTTATTCGTCCGTGCAAATTGCCTCGTTACTGTATATCGCATGGTTCGTAACCGTTCGCGTCCCTGCACTGCACCCTCGCAATGAGAAGGTGCGGCTTATCACCTTTATCTCTCTCTCTCTCTATCAAAGAAATCAACGCCAAGCATACCGGCTGCAAACTCTGCCAGTGTTGAGGAATCATTGAAACCTTATATAGATAGCGCCACCAGTGCTACCCTTCGCTGATACGGAGTACCCGGGCCTCTGGCTGGTATCTTGCTGCTTGAGCGCAGGGCACCATTTCTGACGAGGCGAGGGACGAGGATATCAATTGGGGGTCATTCCTGATACTGCGACTGCACATGCATGTAAGATTTTCGTGCCTATCATTGTATCCTACCATGGACAGGACACCCATGTTGTCATGCCATCAATCCTGTGCAGATGGATATATATAGCTATATTCTCATTTGTTGCTTCACACCGACACGAGAGTGTATCGTGTGAAAAATGGTTTTATTCCTGGAGCTGCATTTCAAAACTCGCCGATCAGTCTATTTATATCCTGTGCCCATCGCTCGCTGAAGTCCAGTTGGAATATTTTTAAATGATCTATAGTATCTTGAATGAACTTCTAATTATACCCGCAGTAAAAAGACAAAACCCAATACCATGAAATGCAGATCTCAGGACAAATTTATCTCAGGTCATCCTATTGCTGGATTGCTCTCTACAGTGATGCTGTGCACAGTAAACACAACCAGCCATGAAGCGCGTCTTGGCGCGTTCTCGTAACCATCAGACATCAAACATCAGATCCATCCGTGGATTGTCAACATTGGGTGCTGTATACAGAGCTATGCTTCTGTATATCGAGCATTGACAAGAAATTGTCTTTCTACGTTTTCTTTATGTCGTGACCACTGTTCTGTTTTCTTCTGACTGCCACTTCCCTACAGAAAGCCATGTCCACCACCAGCACTCAAGACTCTGCAGACCAAGCGTCTCAGACCGACGGGGACGACCTATTTTCCGATGAGTCGAGCTTCTACGGTATGCCTCCTTACTTATTGACCCTGACTGGGTTCAGGGCCTCGGATATGAGTTGCTTTACATGTTTTGCCATAATCCAATCACTCCACTGTATAGACATGGATCCTAAGTCACTGATGTCCATGGCACACTTTCCACATTGATATGCTCTACTATGGACATCCACGCACAGTATATTGTTTCCTTATTCTGATCGATGAAAGTTCAATTCTTGGAACTTTAGCATAGCCAGGACTGGGTAGAAGCTAACCGTCGCCTCAAACGCATCTGCTGGTTCTGCAACAGGCGACGAAGCAACAAAAGCTCACCTCGAAGACCTAGCCGCCAACTACGATCCAGAACCATATTGGTCTGAGATTCATCCACGGTTACCATCGACCATCCAATATGAGGCGCAGACTGCATCAGCTCGAGAAACAGCTGCGGCGAGGTTAAGATCTCGCGGAAAGCAGACAATCAGCGAACAATCCACTCGCAAAAGGGGTCCGCATTCCAACACCTACCAGAGTACAGAAAGCATGTCCGACTTTCTCGCAAGATTGCCACCCTCAACAGCCAAGGAGAAGGAAGTCGGACCCTGGATCTGGGCCCATCATCCGCATTATTCTCCCCCGGAAGAAGATGTGGCAGCCCTTAAACGCCGTGGAATAGAGCTTCTGTATGGCTTTGAGAATGAAAAAGCCCGGTTTGAAGCCGAGCATGCTGCCTCCGGGTCGAAGTCAAAGGTTGGTCTCGCGCGCAAGCTGAATCCGCTGCGGAGGACGCTGGAGCAGAATCTATCTGCTCTGGCAAGAGAGATGGGCAGTGTGGGTGGGAAATGGATGTTGTTCGTGCCGGTACGACATGTGGATGAGGTATGGGCAGCGGTGGCTGGTGCAACAATAAAGGGGAACCTGGGCACCTCGGCAAAAGTCGCCACGGATGACGGGTCTGGAAAGGCACGGTTGATTTGTGTGTATACGTATGACTACGAGGATAGGGAGGATGTAAGGCGCGTGCTGGTGAAGTTGAGGGACATGGAGTTGGTAAACAGGGAGGACAAGCCGATTTACTATAAGTGTAATGCGTATACGCATCTGGATATCAAGTCTGATAATCCGTATGGGTTGAAGGCGAGTCTGTTTTCGAGTCGAGATATACTCGCGGGAAAGGCTTGATACAGAAGATATCTGACGAGCATTCATGCCATGAAACAACAAAACACAAATGTCAAGACTATGGAGCGTTCGGTATGCCTCAGTCCAGTCTATTAAAGCTCGAGTACTGAGTGAACTCCCCCTGAGCCACGTCGATGTTAAGCTTATATTCGATCAATGACTTTGCCTGAAATATGTAGCATCTGACTGTCCATTGCTTATATTGAGCGTCCAGTGTCTGTCAATATCAAGGTCTCTTGCTGAATTGCATCTATTATCGATATGGAGGCCCGAGCCTCTATTGCAACTGCAACCTCACACTAAACTATACTGGCATTATCGAGGTTCTTCAGAGATTATCTTTGTAATGCACCTCTGCAGCAGAAGCGAAACATGCTCTTCAGCAGCTGGAACCGTAGTTCGGGCTCATATCCTGTTTTGAAGTGACCCGACAAAGAGCTTCACATGCACTGGTAGCATTCGCGATGTTATCGAATTTGCCCATATGTCCGGGTCCAGCGGGAACGTTGAAATTCTCATCAACCAGGGGTCTCCAGCTGACTGGTGCCATGTACAGGAACCATGGTAGCGCAGCTTCTTGAGGAGTGTAGGAAGCAGCCATAGTGCCACTTCCCATCCAAGATAACAGCTGAGTCTGGTGTTGGCCTCCGTGTCCGCGCTTTGGAAAGGGAATCTCGCACCGATTCGAGAGTTAGGCCATCATTGAATGTTCACAGATGGCACACGATGACGTCAAGAAGTCTCATTCTTGCCACTTTGGTCCATAACCTTCTCGCACGCCTCTCGAAGCGTAGGAACGCCCTTCACGCCCTCCCATTTCTCAAGTAACCTCCTGACTTCAGCCCAGTCCTTCTCCGCTTCCTCTCGTCTCTCCTCTGCAACAAGCTTCTGTAACCTCTCCGGTGCCCCCAGAACCCACCTGACCGTATCCTTCTCAGCCTTCTTCCTCTCCGAGTCCTGCGCGGCCTTTGCCTCCCTGAGTCTTCGCCGCTGTTCCTCTCCTTCTTGGATCAGCGTCCCCGCAGTCTCAGCGACAAAAGCAATAGCCGGACTCAGAGTCTTGGTCATGGTCAACGGCGCTCCACGCTCATCCATACTCCGGCGCATTTTCCCAATCGTCTCCACTGCCCGAATCAATTTGGAGTAGTTATCGTAGACGAGCGCCTTGCGCTCGCCATCGAGGGTGCGTATATCGCCGATGAGCGTGTTCTCTGCCTTCAGGACCGTAGAGAGAGACGACGTGGCGAGAAGATGGTCGACGTATTTTTGCGGGTCGAAGTCGGGGTTATCAAGCTCTGTTCCTACCGTCACCACGGAAGGATTGGAGATATCGCCTGCATCTGTCGATCGGGGCATGCTGCGCGAGCGGTAGCTTCCTCCATTGGTAGAGTCGCCGGCCCCTGGAGGCCTGAGGTTGTAGTAGTCGCGTAGGGCTGCGCGGTTGCGCCTTGGATGGATCGATGGTGAGACAGCGCGTGCAGTGGAGGGGGTTGAGGCGGCGCTGAGGCCGCCGACATTGGTGTTAAGAGTGTCGAGAGATGGACGCCGTGATGACGTGGGGGTGGAAGAGTGTGCGCGGGACGAGGCAATTGACGGACGAGGAGAGGAAATAGTCGACATTGCGGAGGTTGAGGCGAGGACGATCGTGAAAATGAAAGGTAACTTCTGGCTGGAGGGAAGTGCAGTCAAGTTGATGAAACCAACGATCTGTCGGAGTTAAGTGGTGGTCTGTGCATGCCCCAGATTCACGTTTTGTTTCTGATGAGTTCCTGAGAGTAAAACAATGTACACTTTCTCGACGCTCAAGTCGCCCGCACCATGGGAAAAGCTTTGACTGAGACATTATGACATCCTGTCTGCCAGTTGACTGACATGTCACCTCTCTCTCGCTCTGAGAATAAACCACTATGACAACCACCCAAGACCAAATTGCAGCTCAACTACTGAGCTCCAAATCCCTCCCCATATCCCGACCCTGGTTAACCAGCTTCCTCGCCTCCTCAACCGCCGTCCAACGTAGCGCCCCTGTCTCAGCGTTGACGCAAACCGCGCTTTTTCGTGTCCTGACGTCGGACTTCCGTGAAAGTCTCTCCACAGCGAATCCCTCCTCTCTATTTCCTGTCGACATCTTCGACCCGAACGTCAAGGAACGGCGCCTTCCGGGCCCTATTCCCGTCCAGGTTGTAGATATTGAGGACATCGGTACAAGTATATGGAGCCAAATTGAAGCCATTGAGCGCGTTGAGCGTGGTGAAGCTATTAGAGGCCGAGAGATAGTTCGCACCGTCAATGTCGGCGATAATGAAGAACGAGAAAGTACCAATTCAACGGCCACGGCAGGCGGTGCTGCTGCCGGTAGAAATGCAGAGGCCCTCGGAGTGGGCTCTACGGGTAATGGACCGCATCGATTGATACTCCAGGATGCGGCAGGTACGAGGGCTGTTGCGATCGAGTTGAAGGATATCAGTGATATTGCGATTGGGAAATTACCCATTGGAGCCAAGTTGTTATTACGGAATGCCACGGTCGCAAGGGGTATGGTGCTTTTGACTCCTAAGTGTGTTACGATGCTAGGAGGAAAGATCGAGGCCATGGATCGGGCTTGGAAGCAAGGTCGAAAAGAAAGGCTGCTGGCGAGGATTGCAGAGATGGAAAGGGAACAGGCGCAGCAAAATAGGGATGGAGACGTTATGGAGGAGTGAGGACTGATTGTCTCCTTATAACTTTTAATCTTTCTGGAGGTATGCATGCTTATGCATTTTTTTGCATTTGATGTTTATCTCTATATCTACGAAGGTAACGGCTCTATTGCCTCGTGAAAGATCGTTAGACTGATCCAGCCAGAACATGATTCAACTCCTGCCAGCCCTCCTTTCTCCATGGCGCAGTCATGATTGCTCTGAGCGCGTCACTTGCCTTGCCTGTTTGTGCATACGCCTGGCTAAGATCCACCGCATCAAGGTTGCCGCGTGGAGGCACACTCCTCAGTGCCCTCTTGACTGCCATTTCTGCAGGATACATCTCCTGGGAAGCAGCTGCCAGCTCCATCCAACCCTGGGGCTGGCCTGGCGACAGCATCACAGCCGATGTGGCTTCGCCGATACGTCTTATCTCCTCGGGGACAGCAGAATCGACTGCCAAGCCCACAGTCGAGATTGCAGTGAGCAGCTTCACCAGTTTGGCTCGATCGTGAATCTCGATGTCGTCCCTTGTTCTCATGTTCTGAAGATCGGATTCTACAGCGTCGACTGCATCTTCATCGGCGTCTAAGAGCGCAATAGCTCCCAGAAGTGTGACAGCGCCGACATGGTCAGGGTTTTGTTCGACGCAATCGAAAAGCTGCTGCCGCGCGACAGCCCTTTCTTCCTCTCCTCCTTTGGCCCACAGCACTTGAGCAAGGAGACAGACGACCTCGGGCGCACTGTCTGCCTCCTGGAGCGCGTCACGGAACATGTCGATGGCACGGTCCATTGATCTCATGTAGTAATAGGCCAACCCGGCAGTTAGGTGGGCAGAAAGGCGCAGTTTGCTGTTCGATTCAGCATCGAATTTCTCCGCGTCTTCCTCGCCTGATAAAGTGAGGGCGGTCTCTGCTTTTTCCACGGCCTCTTCATATTCGTGGCGCGCAAGCAGAACGCGCGCCATCTCTGCGTTCGCCTGCGCAAATCTCGAAAGCGCAGATGCCGACTCGGACACTTCATACTCCGCTTCCACGCCTGCACAGACGATTCGTAAACTAGACTCTGCGTCCGCAAGCTCGCCAACTCTCTCTGCTAGAAGAGCGGACAAATGCACAAATGGGAGATCGGACGGATCTTGACAACGAAGCTGGTGAAGTGCAAAGAATGGCTGGATGAGCTGTGAGATCTCATTAGATATCGACGCATCGGACAGAAGATGATCGAACAGAGTCAGCGTATACTGTCGCTTCGACAGAACAGTCGAAGAGTTTGAGATATCAAAGGCATGCTCAAAAAGACCCCTTGCCTCCTTAGCATCGCCAATAAGGAGTGCCAGGAAACCTTGACCAAGCCACGCCTGAGCGTAGTCCGGGTCGGTCGACTGCGCGCGTGTGAACGCCTCATTTGCAAGCTGGATGTCGTTGTGCAGAAGGTAAAGCGCCCCCAAATTTGTCCAAGCCTGGGCACTCCTCTCGTTCAAATGAAGGCTTCGCACGAACGCATGCTGCGCAACTTTGGGGCTCATGGTTGTAGTGACTACGCCAAGCGAGTTCCAAAACTCAGAGTTACCGGCTTCTAATTCGATGGCTCGTTTGAAGCATCTCATTGCTGCCTTCAGAAACTTGCGTGGCTGCTTTTTGCCTTTCTTGCTTGCGTCAAACTGCAGGCACCGGTAAGCTCGGTATTCTGCCCAACCAAGGTTATACCAAGCAACTGCCTGAGCATGAGGATTTTGTTTCGATTCGTGTATTCCACGTTTGAACGCCAAGATTGCGGCAAACAGACAAAGATTCGACGGTGAGGATTCCCCGCTGTTCTCGGCTGTGAGAAGGGACAAGCAATCTTGTCCCACTTCGTCCACCTCCTTGAGAATGTCGAGAGCAGTATCGTCGAGGTGGACCGCAAGCAGCTTGCTTAACGATCCGAATGGCATCTTATCTGCCTTTAGTTTTATGTACGAGAAGATCGCACAAGCATCGCCAACCGCCTTCCAAAGGTTGAAAATATCAACTCTCTCCTGAGCAAGAGCCATAGCCACGTCTATAGCTTGACGCCCGAGCTCAGCAGCGTCGTTGTAAAGTCCTAATTCGACGCTCTTCCACGAGCTCTCTGTGAGTGTTTGGAGCAAGGCAATGGCTACACCAGACTCGCTTGGTCGGAGACTTAGAACGTCTTGGTATCTTGAAATGGCATCCTCGTATTCACCAAGCTCCCTTTTCACATTCGCAAGCATATACCGCGCGAACCAGATCTGTTCTTTGTCTGCTTTGGAGAGATTGCCCTCCAGCGATTGAGCATGTTCAAACGCCTTTGTAGCAGCTATGAATCTGCCGGAATGATGGTAGCTCTCTCCAAGACCAACCCAAGAATGATAATCTTCAGGAGCTATTCTGAGCGCCGCTTGAAACGAGACAATGCTTTTGGTATACTGTTGCTTGTTGATCTGGACCGTGCCCAGAGCTGCATAGGGCCAGCTGTAACCTCGCCTCTTTGATCCGGGCGCAGGCTTCGCTTTACCCGAGTCAACCACTCTCTGGGCCACTGCTTCGACAAGATCCCATTCTTTTTGGTCTGCAAATGCCCGCGCCAGCCGCTCGGCAGCTTCGATTTCCGTAGACGATAACTCAAACGCCTTGTGGAAACACCTTCGCGCTCGTACTTTATCCTTCTTGTAATCCGCATAGTAGATGCCCAAGCTCGTGTATGCAGGAGCATAATTCATGTTCGATTGTATCGACGCGAGGAAGCTGGCATACGCGCCACTGCGGTCCTTGCGGGCGGACGGCGACGGATCGAGCTCCCAGTGGCAATAACCAATTCGATAAAGTACTTCTGCTCTGAAATCTCGATTATCTGGTTGGAACTGTTGTGCTTCTGATAAGACTTGCTGAAGTGCGTGTAGACCAAACTCAAGGTCCCCGTTCAGCGCTTTGCACCAAGCCAATTCGCCTTGCATTTTCAAATTTGACGGATCCCTTTCCAACGCACGCTCGAGGAAGTTGACAGCTTCGGCATAGTCCTCATCGACCTTCAAGATCAGTCCGATACCAAGTAAACAGCTCGTTGAAGTGGGCTTTCTCTCAAGGATGGACTGGAAAATCTCTTTGGCTTCGGGATGATGTCGAGGAGACTGGTAGGAGATCAAGGCGTTTGCGAGCGTTGTGTTCAAAGCATCACTAATGTTTGTGAGATTCAGACCAGTGACCTTTACCAGCTCTTGGGTGTTGCGAAGTCCCTTCCGAGCAATATCCACGACGCTTTCGAATTCCTCCAGAGACAGATACAACTCGCCCATGATCCGATGCGCAATAATTGAAGACCGGGCCGCATCAAGGCCCTCTGTCATGAGAATGAGACGATCCTGCACGGCTAGCTCATTGTCCTCACCGTTGTCGAAGTCCCCTTCATCGGATTTGCTCTCTTTCGGAAATGGAGAGATATCACTGGTTAAGAAGCCTCGCAGGACCTTCGAAAGACCATCCTCTGGGAAAAATTCGATGAATTCCCTCAAGAGATTGACGTCCCATTGTGAGAATGATTCGACATCCTGCCATTCGAGAACGATCTTCCACGCCAGTTCAAAAGGATGCTTGATGATAACCATATCCCGAGCTCCCTTTAATACCTCGTCTCGCTTCGCTGCCTTTTGCTCTGACGGCAGAACCGCAAGCACGTCATACGCGCGCTGTAATAGCTTCTCTTCGTATCTACGCCGAACATCATCGTCGTGCGACCAATCTATTATTCCGCGATAGAGCTGCTCCAGGTCGCTGCGCTTGAATGCTTCTCGTTTCACCTCAAGCGTAACTTGATCGATCCTTGCTCCGAGTCGAGTCCGTCTCTCTCCAATCTCCCGGTTTATAAATTCCTTTTCTTCCGATTCCGTGATTTCGATCAGGCGGAGATACGTGTGCGAAGGATGCGGAATCCTGCCCTCGAGGAAATCGTAGACCGGACTAGTAGGGAGGTGCAATTCGAGCGCTCGCTTGTGCTGAGATCGAGTGCCGTTCTTCCTGGCAAAACTGATATATTTGTCCACCACGTCTTGGCAGCGATTCTTGTCATCGCTGCAACCACATCAGCAATGTTTCATTCAAGCAGAGTGGAAGAGATAGAAGTAATTAATCTTACGCTTCAGCGAATATCTGACCAAGCTTGACAACAGCTTCATGGTATGCATCAAGCTTATAGCTTCCTTGCTTCTCGTACAGATTGATAAGTCCCTGCCAAGCTGTTTTGTCATTGCTCTTAATCCGGGTCGCAGTAAGGTAGGCCTTTTCCGCTTCATCGTTCTTGTTCAGTTTGTCCAATGCAAGCCCCAGGAAGACATGCCTAGTTTTCTCGCAAATTTAGCACGCAATTGGATTGTTCGCAAGTTGTTGGAATCACTCACGCATGGTAATTCTGCGGCTCTTGCTTGACGAGAGCCCGAGCCTTCTCCATTGCAAGCTCGAAATCTTTCGAGTCAAGCGCTGTCCTGACAGCTTTCAGAGCTGCCTTGCTGGACATTTTCGCGTATTCCGTGGCCGCAGGCGATGGCAAATACTCATTGCTGTACCCTGGCTATTTGCGGTGTTGTTGGCAGCTCCTTGGGGAGACTCCGTTGAAATCGTATTGTGGTCTGTGACTGTGGAGCAAACAAGGAAAGCGGACCGACCCAGCAGTACGTCAGACTCTCAGTCTTATCTCGTATACTCGTTTACTCGTATCGCGTATCTCGTATCTCGTATCGCTATCGGATCCCCAGCTCAGGAACGGTGCTTAAAGCTATCATCACTGCACCTGATCACCTTCCACAGCTTTCTCTAGGACATTCACCAAGGCTTGTGTCTTTTCTTCAACCAAATACTGCCTGTGTTTTGAATTTTATAGTATTCTTCTGCGTGCTAAGTTCCTGCTTGTTTCAGTTCTCCTTCATCCTGAAGCACGAAGTCAAGGGTGAAGCAAGGGCCTCTGGAAGGTTGGTTGTACAAGTTGAAGAATGATTGACCTTTCTGTGTCGACGACTAAATGAATCTATCCTCACAGGCTCGGTGAGACTCTTCATTCAGTTGCGCCATATCCTCGTAGCGGCCTATTCACGCATTTCCAGCATGATTTGACCCCGCGATCTCCCCCCGTGCTTTCAACCAATTCATGACTCAGAATATTCTGTTTAGCGCTCACTGAAAGAGCACTTCCCTCACTCCACCCAATATGAGCTCTCTTCGTCTTCGCATCGATGGCCAGGTGTTCAGAGATCCCCAGAATCGAGAGATTACTGTACGGGGGATCAACGTTGCTGGAGACGCCAAGTATCCCAAGTACCCTGATATCCCATCCAATAGGTCTGATGGCTTCTTCGATGGCGATAGCGTCTCTTTCGTCGGCCGACCGTTCGCCCTAGAGGACGCGCATAAGCACTTTGCAAGATTACGAAAATGGGGATATAACACAATTCGATACATCTTTACGTGGGAAGCGATTGAACATGCTGGGCCTGGTATCTACGATGATGAGTGGATCTCGTTCACGATCGAGGTCCTCAGGATATCCAAGCAGTACCGGTTCTATGTCTTTATGGATCCTCATCAGGATGTGGTATGTTTCTGTCGGTGTCAACTTTCGTCGAGTTTAGGCAATGACTCATGATAACCAGTGGTCGAGGTTCTCGGGAGGGTCTGGTGCGCCTATGTGGACGCTTTATGCAGCAGGTCTTAATCCACAGGCCTTCAAGAAGACGGAAGCAGCTCTCGTTCAGAATACGTACGACAACCCTGGGGCCTTCCCTAAGATGATATGGAGTACCAACTACACACGTCTCGTCTGTCAGACGATGTTCACTTTGTTCTGGGGTGGGCGAGACTTTGCTCCCAAGGCGATCATAGACGGCATGAATATCCAAGATTACCTCCAGAGTCATTTCATTGCAGCCATCAAGTACTTCGCTCAGAAAATTCACGACGCGGGCGATCTAGAAAATGAAGTGATCATTGGTTGGGAGAGCATGAATGAGCCACACCGAGGGCTTATCGGAGTGCAGGACATATCAGTAATTCCACCAGAACAGCAGCTCCAACTGGGAACATCACCCACCGCCTTCCAGGCCATGCTTACGGGCTCTGGGCGAGCTTGCGAGGAGACGACATGGTCGTTTGGTAGTTTCGGTCCCCATCAGACGGGCAGAGAACTGGTCGATCCCAAGGGTGAATCTGCATGGCTACCATTGGACTATGACGATAGCAAATACGGCTGGAGAAGAGACCCAGGCTGGAAACTTGGAGAATGTTTATGGGCGCAACACGGTGTCTGGGATCCCTCGACAGATCAACTGCTGCAAAAGGATTATTTTTCCAAGAACCCCAAGACGGGTGAGAAGCTCGATTACGAGAAATTCACGAACACTTACTTTTTGGATCATTACAGAGCTTATAGAGATGCGATCCGAAGTGTTTGGCCGGGTTCTATCATGCTTTGCCAGCCTCCCGTAATGGAGGTTCCGCCTGACATTAAGGGGACTGTCGATGACGATCCGAATATGGTTCACGCTGTGCATTTTTACGATGGTATCACACTTCTTACGAAGCATTGGTTGGTGGATCGCCCGGTAAATGTTGGGATGTTACTGACAGTGGCAGGAACCGACTGTATAATGTCGATGTCATTGGCGTGCTTCGTGGCAAATATCTCACTCCTGCCTTTGCTGTTAGAATTGGTGAGACGGCCATCAGGAACTGTTTGAGGGATCAGCTCAAGTTCCTAAGAGACGAGAGCTTGAAGTATATGGGGTCTCATCCACTCATTTTTACGGAGATCGGTATTCCCTATGATATGGATGATAAATATGCATACAAGACTGGCAACTATAGTAGCCAAATTAGTTCAATGGATGCGAACCATTTCGCATTGGAAGGTAGTACTGCCAACGGGTTTACGTTGTGGCTTTACATGACACAGGTATGGTTATGCAAGAGATGCATCTCGCCAGATTCACCTGCCTACTCTGGGATATCAACTAATCCTTTTGATAGAATGATCATGAATGGGGTGATCAGTGGAACGGAGAAGATCTCTCCATATTCTCACTTGACGATTTGGAGCTGCCAACAAGCCTTGGAAATGAATCTAGACGACTACAGCTCGATCCGTGCTCCCCGTCGTATTCAGAGTCTCAAGACACCGCGGGAGCTCAAACAGTCGGCCCTCGCGACCTCAAACGAGCCTTGACCTCACCTTCAATATCTTCGGAATGTTCCCAATTGTCCCGTAAGGAAAACCAGGGCTACCGAGCAGCAGAAGCCTATATCCGTCCTAGCCCAATCGTAACGAGTGGCAAGCTCTCGAACTTTCTATTCGATCTGCGGAACTGCACCTTTACAATGTCGTTGGTCGCGAAGGCTGCCACTGCCCAGGAGGCACCCACGGAGATCTATTTACCAGAATTCCACTTCCCACCCAGCAGTACTGTAGTCTCTGTCAGTGGTGGTAAATGGTCCATTGAGCGGGACGTGGTTGACTCGGTTGAACTTCAACGGCTCCGATGGTGGCATGGTGAGGGGGAGCAGGATATCAAGATCCAGGGAGTCAAGCGCAAGCCGGGAGAATATGTGGGGGTTAGTGGAGAAGACGTGACTTATCTTGAGCAGTGTCAACGGGCAGCATGTGCTGTGATGTAGGCAATGCAGACACAGCAAGTTTGGAGTTGAACTGAATTACACTTTGTCCAGCTTTGCCTGATTTTCACTGAAATTGTCCTTGTTTCCACCTTCATACGGGGTATCTTTGAGTGCTTTTCATGGGTATGAACACCAGTGTTTTGACGGGCGCTACGTTTGTATACAGAGCATGGACTCCATATCATTCGTTTTCACTTGACAAATTCGAACCAAGTCGTTTGCGGATGTTCCTCGAGGAAAGCAACAGTGCTGTCAGGAATTTGACTCATCGGATGTGTAGAAATTGCATGAGTGCTTGGATAGGCAGACCTAAATAGCCAATACCTAATTTTATATATTGCTGGACTCGAACATCGTGGAACAAACGTGGATACGGAAAGGCTCGGTAATTGACAATGAGGCCGAGGTAACAGAAGACGGGCCTAATCAGTGAGGAATATCAAGCCGCCTTGTAAACTCCAAGATGATTGTAGACAGCTGCACTAGTATGGAGGTTCTGTCAGGAGTCGATAGTGACTTCCATTCCTCCAAGAAATTCCTTCCTGTACTCGAACACTGTACAAAGTGAAATGTCAGGACGCTCTGAATTCTTCGTCCTCCATCATTTCGGTTGAACATCAGACCATCACAACGATAATCAGTTCATTGAGGTCTTTATGCTGGAATGGTGAGTCTTGTTGTTCTCTTTCGTTTATTGCTTATCATTGGAGCGGAGACAAGAAAAAAAAAGTCCGCTGAAATAAGATCACGTTCCCGTGACTTCTCTCTAATTTCCGCATTACACAAGGAAGATCAACAGATTCGAAACAGATCAACGCACACTTAGGGACACAGTAATAGCTACAGCTTCTGGAATTTTTCCGGAGGGAGCAAGGCGTCTTTCCAAACGGGCAATCTTTGTTGTTCCCTAGCTGGGTAGAGGGGATCCAGGCCGTGCTGCCTGAATGGGCTGTTGCCGTTTCCTCCGCCCGAGGAAAAAGCTGACTGACAATTTGCCCAGCGCCCGTTTTCAACCCGTTCGAAAATAAAGATCACGAGAATGTTGGTCCCTTGATCCAGAGGGAGAAAACAAAGGAACATAGAGGGAGTCGATAAGGCATATACATAGGTTCTCAATCGGCATAATTTCTAAGGTCGCTATCGGTCAAGACAAGACGAGAAACAATGGCGGCTGGAGAGCTATCAGAGAGTGGTATGACCGACCTCGTTCGAGCTTTGGAGCTCATCCACAATCCGTCGTCGACAAATGAGCTCCGCAGGCAGGCGTTGACGTTCGTGGAAGCTCAAAAGGAAAGCAAATCGGCCGCTCGTAACGGGTTCATGCTGGTTTCGCGGAGAGACAACCCTCCCTTGGTCCGCTACTTTGGCCTGACTCTTTTGGACCATGTCTTGCGTCACACATCTTTCACCTCAACGGAACAGCTGGCGAGCTTGAAGGATATGATTCTGGAGCTGGCAGAGTCTATCACACCGGAAGAACCATCTTTCATCCGCAACAAGATCTCTCAACTCTGGGCCGAGGTTGCGAAGAGAACCTGGGGTCTCGATTGGATCGACATGGATGAATCTCTTGTCAAACTCTGGGGAGCAAGTCTAGTTCATAAGGAGTTCGTTCTTTCCGTTCTCGAGACGCTGTCAGAAGATATTTTTTACCGTGAAGATACTGTTTCATCCCTGCGTGGGACAGACTTGAACAGAGCCCTCGTGGAGATCTTTACCCCGTTGTCGGTCTTCGAAGAGATCTATCCGAACAGGGACAGTCATGTTGAGCTCCGCCACGGGTCTGAGGGATGGCTGTCGAGGACGTGCGACTTCCTAGGCAGCTGCATCGAGAATTTGCAAATCTCCAAAGAGGCCAAGGATTCTGCTCTCAAGGCCCTGGCAACCTTGAAGTCAGCTTTGGTCTGGTCCATCCCGAAGGCTATTATCTCATCACGGTGTGTTCCGACCATTTTCAGGACTTTGACTTGTCAAGATGATCAGATTTCATTGGTAAATGCACTCATGAAATTGTCTTTTGAGACTCCTTCCAGTGGATACTGATGGTTTCGATAGGCGGCGGTCGAAGCGCTACACGCCCTGTACAGCAGAACCAGCTATGAAATCGAGGAGTTCCAACCTCTCGTTCATCTGCTGTACGAGACAGATTATCTGAATTTGCTACAGAAGCTCTATGAGTGGTCTATCGTTGGACCCAATGACGTTGACGATGCCCGATACACACTATCCAAGAAACTATCCGAGGTACAACGGCCCGTCAATCCCTCCAAAGTACGCTATACTCATTATCGACTTATAGGTCATGTCGTATATTGCTGGATTCCTTGAAGAGAAGGGTTTCGCCTTTGAGAGCGCCCACGGCGTGAATCTTCCATTCTTCTTCCACCTCTTGATCAGCATCATTCAGCACCAAAGCTTATCTGTTTCAATACCCGTTCTTCATATATGGTCGAAGCTACTTGCATCTGAGCGAATCGGCAACACGGACTTGGTCACCGGCTTGGTGCCTCCGCTACTGGAAATTTGCACTCAGCGGCTGATCCGTTGGGAGTCTCTACCAGAAGACTCGGAGGATCCCACAGTCTTATTCCTGAATGAAGATATCGATACGATTCCTGAACGGCATGCCTTTGTTGGAAACTACAGGCGATATTGTTCGTCGATAATTGAAACAATCGTTCAGAAACGTCCCCAAGAAGCTATTCCACATATTCTCGCAGGGGTTGATGCAAATCTGAACAATCTGTATGATGGAGTTGCGCCTTTCAGCGGTAGGTCATGAATTCATAAGCCTCGTTGACGATGACTAATGAGATTGATCAGTGGAGAAATTTACAAAGACATCAATTCCCTTGATGCGCGCTGATACTCAGTTTGCGGTCGTCGAAGCAAGCTTGAAGGGATACAACAAATGGGTGTCGGCCCATGGCAAAACGCCCCAGCAAGATGTTCGTCTGCTACCGCATTATCTATGGGGTTGTCACTAATGGAGAGACAGGAGCAAAAGCGGAGAGAACTCGAGGCTGCCCTAGAGTCATGGGCCTACGGCTTAATGCAAAGGAACTTTGAGGTACGAATGCTATTCATTGACGAGAGAGAACATTTTGGATTCTTACTCGTAACAGGACCCGATCATAAAACAGAGAGTCGTCAAACTTGTCGTTGATATATCGTCAAAGGCGCTTGACAAGACGCCAAGTTTCGCATTGAAAGTTCTGGAGCATATCTTGATCACACGACTGCCGGACAGACCAGAGTATCCGGTTTATTCTGAGGCCGTCAAAGAGCTACACAGTTTAGCGAGTCATGAGTTGCGTCGACTTGCGATGCGCTATGCGGATTATTTCTCTGTGGGTTCAGTTAGAGGTTGCCCCTTCAAGAGCCGTACTGACTTGCCTTTCTTAAGACTTTCTACGATTTACTCGAACCGAAGATCAAAGAGATCTCTCTTACGAACCGCGTTGACGATAAGCTACATATGGAACTTACCTCGATTCTGCTTATTATAATGTACTTTCGAACGATCATCATGTTTTTGGATTGTCCGCTGACCCATATCAGGCAACGAGCTAGCAATGTTGACCCATACGTACGCGAGTCCCGTTTAACAGGTTTCATCGAGCCAATAAGGCAGGCTTGGCAGGATGAAGAGTTCCGGCGCATGAGTTCATCGTTTGAAGGGTTCTGCACCATGCTTGGATTGGAAAGTGTTGGTTCATATATGGCAGCCAAGCAAGCGCAGCAGTTGGAGGACTGGTCGGAGGTTCCGTTGGATAACGAAGGCAAAAAAATTCAGGAGGACATGACGAGGAAATTCCAGGTACGTGGTGGAATACCGTTTTGAAGGCCAGGTTCAACCGTTAACACCACTTTCCCAGCTTCTTCCGTTGCGAGGAACCAAAACAATGATGGCAGTCTCGACAGAGAAGCTAAAGAAGACAGACCCTGCATATGGGCTTGCATGTACCCTTTGGCACGATACCATTCCGATCATACTACCTACCCTATTGCAACTCGTCAGGTAAGATTCTCTCCTTTTAGTGGCCCCTCAGGTGCTGATCTGAAGATGCAGATACGCACATGCATTCCACAACCCAGCAAATTGGGGCGATTTACCCCGGGAAATGCAAGCTGTTGTTGAGCGCATCTTGACTGATAGATTTTGGCAAGCCGGCATATCAACCGGTAGCCGCGATGAGTTCTATGCCAAGATTACAGCATCTCGTTCAACCCTCGAAGGATTCGCATCATCTGTCCGTGGCAAGATCAGGGCAGTTAGAGAATCCTGCTACTCGATGCTTTTCAGCATGAGCAAGCTTCGAGAGTATTTCTACAGCTTCGAGGAGCTTCCGGGACCATTGTCTGAGGCCTTGTTCAATGATTCGACACATCTCTCATCACACCAATTCTCTGTCCTCCTCAATATTTCCAGATATCTTATCGATGATTGTCCAGTTCGATTCCGAAGTCATTTCTTACCTCCGATGTTATCGACTTTGTTTACTCACATTGATAGAAAAGTGACTGCGGAATGGGACATCATTGAGCAGCGGCGATCGGGCCTGGCTGACGGTGATCTGACTGACGAAATGAAAGCGGAAAGTATCCTTCGACAGTTGACTTATTCGGCGGTTATCATGGTGGCCAGCCTCCTTGATCCGCAACGAGGTGGTGAGTGACCCTGAAGATCATCCTAGTCGTTTATCATTATTAACGTGCCACACGCAGACCCCGATGAAGAACCAACGGATCCAAGCGCACCGCATCCCCCACCAGCACCTTCTGATTCCATCCGTCAGTTCGTTTTATCCTCCCCCGCCATTTTCGAGCCTGTGATGCTTTTCTGCACGCATGCTCTGCGCATGCGTGACACTCGGTGTTGCAGCATTATCACGCGTGTCATCAGATCTATATTGTCCGACTTTGCTCCTCCGCATAACACGCCTACCATCGCGACCATTCGCGAATTCATTAGCTCCGAAGTTCTGAAGGCGTGTATCACCTCCGTCCATGAGCCTTACTTTGTCGACATGCAGAAGGACCTTGCCTCGTTGATTGCGTCGATCTGGGTTTTGTATGGCTCCAGTAGCCCTACTCCGCGTGCTGTTATACTCAGCCTTCCTGGAATGTCCGAACAGCGCGTCGCCAGCACGGAATTGGCGCTTCTCAGGTCCACGTCTGCAAGACAGCAACGAGCACTTGTTCTTGACCTTTTGGAGGGTCTGAGGGGCGTGAGTATATCGGAACAGGGCAAGATTTTAGGCACTCGGGAAGAACGCCGGAAGGCCCGGAGTGCACTTCAAGAAAGGTACATGACCACGGAGATGGAAGGTCAACAGAACACCAAGGTCGATATCAATGACGGGCCTGACTTGGGTGGCGTGGCGGACATGTTTGGCTGAGAGGACATCAGTCTCCTACATTTTTTTAATCCGTTGCGGTTTTGTACACTATGGTAGCGCATATCAACGTTGCCAGCGTGTCTTATTATTTTGCATTTGCAGCATTTGGCATTCTGAGCATAAAAAAACTTCACCTATAGAGACGAATTGACGAATTTTACGAGTTTTTGAGCAATTATTGGTCAGTCGGTATGTGTAGGCATTCTGACAGTGCATGTGACTTGGTCCTACGGCGGCCAAATTGCTTAGGGTAAAGCAGCGCTGGGATGCGAACTGTAAAATAGTCAAGAAAACAACGAAAAGAAAATCACATGTCGCAATAACTAGGCGGTATATCTACAGCATCACCTTTGAGGATTTTCCCCATGTTACTCTTGTCTCAGTCAATGAGTTTCAAACAGCAAGTTCTCCTTCTCGTCCTGGCATGCTCAACTTCGATTTCTTCTCTATTCCGCCTCGAAGCGGACGTTGTTCATATCACCCTGTATCTGGAGAAAGACCAAATCATACAATTCGCAAACACCGGCACCCCATGTCTTTTGCTGCATTTATTGAGTAACCTTGGACGGGATATAGGTGAAAGTGGGGCGAACAAATCTGAAGAGAGAGAGACAATTCAGTCAGCATTGATCATCTTGGATAACCAGTCATCTAGACCAAACCGGTATCATATGTAGATGTGGACTTGCAGAGGACAATAAGAAACGTACTTGTCAGTGTTATAAATCTTGCTCTCCGTTCCGAGCAGCTCCTTCTCGCGCGCCTTGTCGGCGTAGTGACGACGGACCTGGTCACGGTCTTCCTCGGCCTGGAGGAGAGGCATCAGATGGAGACGAGCCCACACCTTCTCGCGGGCGAGTTCACTGTAAATTCAACCCGTTATTAGCCAATGCGTTCACCATTGCGCGGTGTGGGAAAAGGATAGAGATTGAGCGACTCTCGAAACCGAACGTATCGGCAGCGTCGGTTCGAAAGGCGGGGTCTGCTGGGAAAAAGCATACTGTTGTTCGCGAAGTCCGTAGAAGAGCTTGTAAAAGCCATAGGCCATAACCAGATGCATGCCGACGAGGTAGTAAACGGGGCGGAAGCCGCGGGCAGGGATGTTACGCTGTGAATTGAAGGGGAGAGAATTGTTAGCAGTCAAGACGTGCTGATATTGGCGATTGAATCGGCACAGGAGCTTCTAGAGCTCACCTTGTACTGGACTGGCGCATAGCCCCCCGCTGGGGGCATATCCTGAGGCATTGTGACGGCAGATGAGCGATGTCTTGATGATTGAAGGGCAGGGGCGCGAGGTCTGATATGGATGGCTGCGGAGATCCAGGCGAAGTTGGACGATGGATGTCACGTGATCGGATCTGCCGAATGTGGGCTGCGTCATTGTCATTGGTTGTTGTTTGCGGAAATTCTCCATAGCTTCAATTTTGTATGTGACCCGCACGTTTTCTCTCTTTTGTAACTTACTCGAACAATTCGAAGAATTCATTTTTACATTAAATATGGAGGAGGAAGAGAGACCTAGGAAATTGCCCAAGTTGGATCACAACGACTCTCAATCGATCGAAGAACGGGACGACCAAGCTCCTGTCATGTATGGGGCTCTGGCCGTCAACGGCGATGGAGCAGACCATGCGGACAGTAGTGGTGACACCCAACATCCCAACGAGGCCTCGGAGGCCATTGGTAATGAAGGGCACTCTCCGGACGCAGATGAAACAGCTGCCGCCAAGGAAGGCGATGAATCCGCGCCCAAGCTGTCCAAGAACCAATTGAAGAAACTTCGCCGAAGAGAAGAATGGGAGAAAGGGCGCGAGTATCGCAAAGCCAGGCGGAAAGAGAAACTCATCCAAAAGCGCGAGCGTAAAAAGGCGGAGAAAGAAGCAGCGATGCGAGACCCTCAAGCAGCCGCTGAACTCAGAAAGAAAAACGCCGAGCGGTCCCGACAGTCGACTCTGCTTCCGATCACTTTTGTTCTGGATTGCGGCTTTGATGATCTTATGCTTGATAAGGAGCGGATATCTCTCGGGTCGCAGGTGACACGCTCTTATTCGGATAACAACAGAGCGCCATACCGGGCTCATCTGGTGGTTTCGTCGTTTGACAAGCTGCTCAAGGAGCGGTTCGATACGGTGCTTGCAAAGACCCATGAGAATTGGAAGGGGATCCGATTTATGCAGGAGGATTTTGTCCATGCGGCAGAACTTGCTAAAGAATGGATGAAGGAACAACAGCAACCACAAGGAGGAGGAGGCGGCAGCAGGATGGCGGGAGTGTTTGCGGACAAAACAGATGCCAAACCGGAAGACGGCGAGATCGTATATCTCAGTAGCGACAGTCCGCATACACTGACGGAATTGAAGCCCTACAGTACGTACATTATTGGTGGGCTGGTGGACAAGAACCGACACAAAGGCATTTGCTACAGACGTGCGGTGGAGAGGGGGATAAAGACCGCTAAGCTTCCCATTGGAGATTATATCCAGATGGCTGCAAGGTCAGTCCTGGCGACTAATCACGTGGTGGAGATTATGCTACGATGGCTGGAACTGGGCGATTGGGGTGAAGCCTTTATGCGGGTTATTCCTAGAAGGAAAGGGGGTGTGCTAAAAGCTCAGGCAGGCAATGCGAAGCAGCAAGAGCAGGACCACCAGCAGGAGGATAATGAGAACAATAACCACGATGAAGACAATGACGAGGAGGAGAAGGAGATTGATGATCATCATGAAGCGGCTGTTAAAGATACACCAGAAATGCAGCAAGACGCTTGAAACCTTACCTGAGCAATGGAAGACTTGCGAGGCTTGGTCTTTCTGTATAGTTGTACATTGCCTAGTATGTTTCTTTGACACCAAGGTCCAACGATGGCACAGGAGATTAAAATGCAACAAATTCAAGACATTTCAAATGCTCATTCTCTTCCTTCTGCTGTCGTATTGTACACAAAGAAACGGAGAGTCGTGGTTCTAATCATCTACTGAACCCTGGATGGGATGCCTGGTTCTTGTGGACAACAACAGGTTCGTTGCCTGAGGCACGGAGCAGAGGTGATCAGGTGACCGTGCACCGCCACAGCTGGTGTTGCCACACCTCAGGTAGCTCTGCTGGTTGCCTGCTTTGTTTTCGTCGATGACGGAACGAAAACACTTCGACGAAGGTTATTGTTTGATTTTCTTTCCAGAGCCAACAAACTCTTGTTTTCTTTTTGCATCTTTCATGGCCATGCTGCCTCCCTTTTGATCCAACACAAAGACCTCATCTCTCCTTCCTTCTTACTATCTCTTAATACCCCTGTCAGCGGCTGGTTGCTTAGCAGCCAAGGTCATCGTAGCCATGTTTATGCTCCGCAATGGTAAGATCTACCCTCATCGCCAACCCCGCCGTTGACCCCTCACCAGCGGTCCTTTTTTTTTCTGTAACTGCGTCACATCTAAACTTGAATGACTCCATTTTGCTAACATCTTCTTCTTGGGATATTCCACAGTGAGCAAATTCCTTTTTGGGGATACCTCCAAAGAGTCGATAATTGAAATTCCCCAAGGACAGCTGTACCTGGTCCGTCCGCTCTCGCCAAAAGGGTATTCCGAGCTCATCTTCAAGGACGCGGTGGCCACAATCAGAAGGACCGGTCAAGATTTTCAATATCAGCTTGTGATTCAGAGAGCCTATGAAGAAGGTGAGGAGGAGCTTGCCGACGAGGAGGACGAGCAAGGCGCCAACGACGGTGTCGGTGACAAGGACGAGAAGGTGTTCTTGCTGGATCAGGCCTTGCACTTTCGCTCCGAAGTCAGAGATACTGGTGCAAAGGTTCTTGCTTGGAGTGATTTGAGTGGAGATCCGGGTGACCTTTTCGAGTTCGTTTGCGACCGGTCGGTGCCCTCGGACAAAGTCGCCACCTTCGAGCTTGCAGCCCTGCAGTGCCAGTACGAGCGAAAGTACAGGAAAAGTGCACAAAAGGCCACTGAGAAGGAGCTGCAAGAGTTCAAATACGAGGAGGAGAAGCCCATTCCGAGTCCGAGCCCTCTGTCTTCGCCTACTTCGAAATCCCGCGCCCACTCCTTAACCTCTGCCGAATCTGCTGCTGCGATGGCGAAAGACGTTGAGTACGCGCATTCGAAGGGACAGATCAAACCCGCCGGTGCTGCGGGAGAGCCGACCGCTGCTCCACCCTCAGCATCGCAACCAGAGGCCAAGGAAATTTTGGCGAAGGAGAAAGCTCAGTTGCATTTGTTCGATTTCCCCAGCGGAACGTTTGTTTTGCAGGATGCCGATGTGACAGCAACCGTCTCTGAGATTGGCAACTGGCAGTACTGGTTGCAAATCAGTGGTCAGGATAAGGAGTGGTTGGGACAAGCCGTGGTTGCGGACATGAATCCTGTCTTCAATTTCGAATACCTATCCTTCATTTTCAACCACTACAGCGAAGATGGATCCGCATATTCATGGCTTCTTCGGTTCGAAAATCAATCAGCCGAGGAGAGATTCCAAGAAGGATTAATGCAGGCGCTCTGGGAACAGCTGAACGAGATGAAATGGATAAAGGTCAAGGATAATGAAAAAGAATACGTCTTGGATGCGTTCCAGGATCTCACCATGGAGGATGCCGAAAGTGAAGAGCAAGCGGAGGAGGAAGAGGATGAGGAGGAAGAAGAAGCGGCTGAAGATGAGGGACAGCGTAGCGAGAACTACGATACGGACGAAGAAGACGACGTTGAGACTCGAGAGGACGATGGCAATGTCAATTCGCAACTTGCTGTTGGCTACAAACATGATAGATCGTTCGTCGTGCGCGGTTCCAAGATCGGCGTCTTCAGACACACTCTGAACAACAACCTTGAGTTCTCGACGACTATTTCCAAGGTGGAGACTCCTAAGGGCAAACTCTTCAGTCCCAAAAAGGTCATGCTGCACGCTGAAGATTCCAATATGATCCTTCAGAATGCTGACGAACCTAACTCGCTGTACCGGATGGACTTGGAGTACGGAAAGATCGTCGATGAGTGGAAGGTTCACGATGATATCCCTGTGGACTCATTTGCGCCTGAAAATGTAAGCCGCCCATTCATCTACTTTCTGATGATGTTGATTGCTAACGGCTCTTGTAGAAATTCGCCCAAATGACCGCCGCCCAACCATTCGTTGGTATATCTAGGAATGCCCTTTACCGCATCGACCCTCGTCTTGCGGGCAACAAGCTGGTGGAAGCCGATCTGAAACAATACGTCAGCAAGAATGATTTCTCCTCCGTGGCTACCACCGCGAAAGGATATATCGCGGTTGCTTCGAATAAAGGTGATATTCGCATGTTCGATCGTCTAGGAATCAACGCCAAGACTCATATTCCGGCTCTGGGAGAACCCATCATTGGTCTGGATGTGTCTGCTGATGGTCGCTGGGTCCTGGCGACTTGTCGAACCTATCTCCTGCTCGTCGACGCGCTGCAGAAGGACGGCAAGAACGAAGGCAAGCTCGGATTCGAGAAACCATTTGCCAAAGATTCGAAGCCACAGCCTCGTCGTCTGGCTCTCACGCCCGCCCACGTCGCGCAGTTCCAACATGAGACTAAGCAGCCTCTCGCCTTCACCCCTGCTCGCTTCAATACGGGTATCGACACTGAGGAAACTTCGATCGTCACAGCCACCGGTCCTTTCATCGTGACCTGGAGCCTGAAGAAGGTCCTCGCTGGCCGAAAGGATCCTTACACCATCAAGCGGTATGCTGAGAACGTTATGGCTGATAACTTCCGATTTGGTTCGGACAAGAACGTCATCGTGGCATTGCCGAATGAGGTCAATATGGTTGCCAAGAAGAGTTTCCAGAAGCCTACGCGTGAAAGCATTGCAGGCCCAGTTACTCCCAGCCGCGCTAGGTGGAGCAACCGTTTGAGAAAGGATGATATCGTCAACTCTCCTTATTGACGTTGTTATGTAGATTCCATTTCCATTCATGTTAGTCATCATTTCCTATGCTTCAATCTTCTGATGTTGTACAAATAACCCATACCCCTATTTATTTGTGCTTAAATTTTTCACCTTTTGCTGGCTGCTAATCATAATGGCCTGTTTCTGCTCCTTTGACTGCGGACCGTGATTTTCTTTTTTATGCTACTGGTATGTTCCACACGCACGCTTCTCCAGCCTCTGGGATTCTCGCAGAAACGGAAGCGAGCTCGGGCGTCTGTTATGCCAATGAAACAATACGACTGGAGGGATACAGAGGGAGAGGCCTTAATGGTGGGAACTTAGATACTTGACCGTACTCTTAGTTAGAAAGTAGGTAGCACATAACAATCATGAAGGACGAAAATTTAGATACATTGCAGTGTTGTGGGGATGCCTGTCAGTGTTTCCACGACGAGTCAGATGAAGCCTGAAGCATGCCATAGCTCGATAAATTGCATTGTAAAAGTATAGCAACACGAAAACGCCGGGTATATCAACATATGTGACAAGAAACTAGACAACATGACCAGAAAGCAAGGTTAAATGGCCCGAGAGATGCCATGATATTTTCTTTTTTTGTGCTGTCAACCAGTCTCCATCTATTCATCACATGCTTCATATAGATAAAGTTGACGAATGCATCAAATCCTCCTCGGGGGTATGTGAGATGGGTTCAGTGAGGCGCTGCCTGTGACATATGATATAAAATGGACATTTTTTTTTGTTAATCTTGGTTTCATGAACTGTCGTATTCATTGCATTCCTTTTTCTTCTTTTTTACGCACCCACATACCATATCTCCACGCCGAGGATATCGAATTTCGTCCCTTCCTCGGAGAGAGGCTCGTTTCCGAACGTCTGAGATGGAGCGCTGACGCCTTTTTCGAGACTCGAGTCGAGCCATAGACCGTAGTGGCCATCCCTGGACGGGCAAAACAGCTCAGCTTTGTGTTGGACTAAAGAAAAATCGCGGAGAGGAGTGTATCTCAGATCGTACTCACCCACCACCCAAACTCAGGAACCCCGTTTCACAAAACATCATATAATCATTAACACCACTGTACGGGAATGCCTTGAACCGTATGCGCTCCGGCGTGCTTGTCCCGCTACTACTACTACTACGGCCATCGCCATTCGCTCCATTACTCTGCTTCAAGTTCGTGATTGAAGGAGGTTCCAGCAGATCTTGCCCTCCCTTGTCGCTGTGATTGTGAATAATCTCATCTCCCTTCTCCCGTCGCTCTGCCCGCAGCGTCGTGGATCTCCCCATATGCGTCGTATCCGCCGAGGGCGGCGGCGGCAGGCCCGCTAACTCGACCATCTCGTCTGTCTGACTACCACCGAGCCCGAGCATGTTCGGCGGCGGCAACACACTCGCGCGCCAGAGGAAACACTCCCCCGTCCCGAAGTAATGCGAGCTTGGATGCGGCGGATCTGTCATGTACGCGCCAAACACAGCAGCGGAGGAAGAGTTCGCGTCGCGCACGACGAGCACATAGCCCGCCCGCGGGCTGCGGTGAGAGAATTGCCTGCAGTTCTCGTAGAGGGTCGCTAGCGATGCGCCGTCGCGGTCGAGGGAGTAGGCAAGCCGCCAGGTGTCGACGAGTTGCAGGCGGGGTGGAACTAGGAGCCGAATCTCCTCTGCGAGTGCGCGGGTGAGGAGCTGTTGCTGGAGGTGGTGGGGGTGATAGCCTGTGGTTGAGGTGGTTGCGAGCGTGAGAGGCGTGAGCGGCGGAGGTTGGAAGGGGGAGGCGGTGCGGCGGGGAGTGTAGACTCCTCCGGCACCTGTGCCTCCTACTGATGATGAAAATGATGATGATAGAGAGATCATGGAGGCATTGCTCTTGTTGTTAGGAGGCGATCGTTTGCCCGTGTTGGGGTCCGTTAGACGACGATATAGACCCGAGACGACGTGGCTGACAGGGTAGGTGAAGTAAGAAGCGGCGGATTGAGGGTATGAGGTCGAAGAGGCAGAATTGTTCGCGTGCGGTGTGTGAGACCCGGATCTCGAGCTGAGGGAAGAGGAAGACGACGTCGATGGAGTGGTGGAGACGGTGGTGGCAGCTCCTTGCGACGCTGACGACATACGGGCGGCCGCTGTTCTCAATGATGATTTGCAACAAAGTGGATTAGATGAGCAGTAGAGACGCAAGAACCGAATGTCTGTCAAGTCAATGGCAGTCCTGGTCTGGTTAACGAAAGACGAGCGAAAGTGTAGTGTCGGATTGGTTGCTGGAATGGAAGAGTATTGTTGCGTCGTGGTCAGTTTGTCCAAGCTTGGATTCGGCGGTTGGCGGAGTTTCTTATCGCCAACTTGATTAACTTATCAGCCTCGGTGTCAATCCACCATCCTTCAAACAACCTCAGCAATGAGGATAAGAGAGTGCAAAAAGCAAGGTCGATTGATCTTTTTTTCCTGCATCCCCATCAAATGCCGCTGCTGCGACATGGGGACAGTGCAGAGTCCTTGCGGTATGGTCTGCCGAGCTTATCCAAAGCTACAGTGCCCTTGAAGACTGTCAAGCAGGAGGAGCCATCTGGCTTGGTCTAGTAGACAATACTCCTACTGCACCTCATAGATCAGATACGTCTAACCAGATAATCCAGATCGGGAGAAAGACCGTGTTATATATCAGCCTCCAGACGGAGTCTTGAACTACCCCATCCCCATGATACGAGTCCACGTCCGGAATGGGAAATATGTCATGTACTTGGCAAAAGACCCAAGTCAGAGTTGACAACGAGCTTTTTGGCGAACTTCTTCCGATATCTGGCTCTTTATCAAATAACCATCACCACCACCACTACCAGTATCAACTATTATTAACATGTAACCAAACCGGAAACTGCAGCCGCAACGGAAGTACCCTCCGTTTCGCCATTGATCCATCCTGGCGTACGCCATGATGACATTCATTCTACCGTGTCACAGCTGATATAAATCAGCTTCTACCCAAAACGCATGGATCTGGTTGATATAAGGCAAAAGCTTCTTGTCTCGTGTCGCAACTCACTGCCGCAAGGTCGACATCGCTTTTCCTGGAGCACCGTCATCCATCCTTATACTGTCCGAACAATGAGTTCAGAATCCTCTCCCGCGAACCCAGACAACGTCGCCAACCGACCCCAAGAAGAGGTCGCAGAGATTGGTCGCAGAGGCGGCCGAGACAGCCACCAGAACGATCGACTGAATCTGAGCGGCGAGAATATTGTAAGTAAGGGGTTGAGCAGGGGGTTTTTCTATCCTGGCTATTTTACCATATCGATTAAAGAAGATATCGTACTGAGGCTGAATTACTTTTTGCTCGCACCAGAGAATGTTGAGAGATAGGCGAACCACCCAGAGTACGAATACTACTCCTCGCAGCGGCTCGAGATCGCGAACACGTCGATCGCCTACTCCGAGCCGGACTGCACAACAGAGCTCTGGGTCTGGGGCACAGCGTCGGTCTCGCTCTAGGGCGAGGTCTCGACCTCGTGCGGCGCCGGCGGAGTAGGTTGAGCGAAGATGGATGGTTGTTGGAGGAGTACGATATTTTGTTAGCACGGTACAGTAATAGTATATAGAGAGATCGCGCGCGGTGGACGTATCATGTACATGGATGTGAAATATCATCTGAGGCAAAGTTCTTTTGAAACTCCCGCGGTACTACATTGATATAGCTATTGAACCAATCTTTGAATCAAGGACATGAATAAGTAACAAGCTTCGAATATCAGGTACGCTAGAAACTTGGAAGGCCGAAGCTCGACAGCTCATGTGGTCTAATTGAACATTAGGTAACCGTGCATCTCGTATCATCATCAGGCATAAAACGCCTGGACAAACTCATCAACATAACATTGCAGGCAACCGTTTCAGTTTCCTGGACGCAAATCCACCGTCTCAAATTCCAACCCTTTCGCTTCGAAGACATGTCCCGGCCTCAAAGCGTCCGTGTATATATTACTTTCAGGGTGTGGATGAAATAGACCAGTTTGGGTACAGTTCAACACTGTTTTCAGACCCGGCGGGTCCGTCAGCCGGAATATACCCCAGTCAGGGATCTTGCTCGGCGCGCACACAATCGCAATGCTTTCCGGCAGCATTACTTGGTAACCGCAATGAGTATGCAAATCTCTCGAGCTCATAAAGCAAGTTTGCGTGGGATGAGTGTGGATCCAGCCGAGGACCATCAGATCTTCCGAGTCACAATAGTCAAATATTGCGGATTCATTCACAGTCTCGCAAGTGTCAGACGTCGCCGTCTGTTCGGGTATAAGAAGCTTTGAGACGAACAGCGCATTAGATATTAACGTGCCGCAGAGGATACCGCAGGTCTCCAGGTTGCGACGGGTATTCGGGGCCGCCAGTGCCAGGAAATGAGTCCGTAAATCGGGTGGTAAGAAGACTGTGCGTAGAGGGGCCCCATTTTCGAGATAAGCCGACGGTTTGAATGTGAAAGCCGACGGATCCAGATCGGAGCGTGGTGGCTTGGTTTCTTCTCCAGGCTTCACTTTCTCTGGGAGAGCTGGTGCAGGTGATATTTTGCCTTGCCGCGACTGCAACCCATCCAGTCCGAAAGGCTTGCTACCCACAAGCTGTTCTTTTGGAGGAAGACTCGGCGGATCTGCG
Organism: Evansstolkia leycettana; assembly: GCA_000787455.1. Classification (NCBI taxonomy): domain Eukaryota; kingdom Fungi; phylum Ascomycota; class Eurotiomycetes; order Eurotiales; family Aspergillaceae; genus Evansstolkia; species Evansstolkia leycettana. The sequence continues at coordinate 3,846 of JSYV01000665.1, read as the reverse complement.
CGGTGTACACTCACATCTCGTAGATCAGTTTTCGGAAGAGGAGCGCTGGCGTCGAGCGACTGTTGCCGTGGAACCGTCGGATACTTGTACGCTGACACTGAATGGGTGGCTGGCGATTGACGCACAACAGACCGGTTGGGTTGTTGGTTGACAGACTCTCCAGTTCGAGCATGATCAATGTTGAGACGCACTTCCTGAATGCGTCTGCTCAAGTCATCATTGTCCGCCCCTTCATCAGCTCTGTCCAGCGCATTCTCCCAATCAGCCCAGACCTCAGCAGCGCGTCGCGTACGTTCCTCTTCATCCGATGTACCAGATTGCCGGTTCGCTTTTCTTGCGGTAGCCCTCCGGCTGATTTCAGTCCGTGCCAGCCTCACTGCCAGGTCTCTATTTGTCCCCGCCTCCAAGGGCTCAGCAACCCCTGTCAACATAGGATCAGCGGGCCCTCGTACTTGAGGCGATGGACCATAATTCAATCCCGACGTGGGTTTCCGCGCCTGACGCTCGCGCATCAGCTGGGTATATCGTTCATAACGCTTGTTAATGCGTGGTTTCAAGATTTCCAACTTCGCCAGGCTATTTTTGACCTCCCTTTCTGCCTCTACCAGAGCCCTGCGGTTCTTCTCGTCCTTCGCATCTGGATGGTTCGCAAGGTTGACAAGCACAAGCTGGGCATGTCTAAACAAAAGGAAGTAGGCTTGTTCTTCGTTACCTTCATTTTCGTAGATTTGAGCCTGCAGCAAGACAGAGTCAGTACTCGGAAACAGGTTGTAACGAAGGTCCATGCGTGGTCAAACCTCTTTGATGAGTGTCGCGGCAGTCCTTAACCAATACCTAAGTGGAATATGTGGATTGAACTCGTAATCTTGCGCCCTGCGGGTGATTTTCTCGACACTCTGGGGTGGTGACATCCCCATATTCGAGGCAGAAGTCCTATGTGAAGCCATCGCCGCGGGGTAAAGAATCGCGAGTTCCGACGAAGGAAGGAGGGATACCGTTTCACGCCTCGATGACAGCAGATTGTCCTCGAGAGACGAAGCCGGACCTGAACACGACCGAAGAATGAACGACAACGATTCAGTGACCTGCGAGGTGCGAAGGCCGAGAGCCTGGCTAGAGGCCAACAGATGTTCTGATCGAAACGTGCCGCATCCAGGCGACAGTATTTCAAGGAAGCCTCGTGACGCAGACCTGGGAGCTGGGACGAAGAGTAGTGAATGAGCCCGAAATTGCAGGACAATTGGGCGTTGAAGAGTAGAACATTGTTTGACTCTTGCAATAAATAATTAAGCTGGTGGTCAGTTGCCAGTATGGAGTACTAGGCAAGTAAGAGGGAGCTCGGCATGCCGCGGGCGGCCTGCAGTCTCGCAGAGATTGTGGAGAAAAAATGACCAGGCAAAAAAAGAAAGGTCTTGATCAACCCCAACTTCGTTCTAATGATGGAGTGCTTATAGCACGTTTGACTGAAAACACAATGCGCCATGTCTCTAGTGTGGCTTACGAGAGACCTTTGATTTCTGTCATAACCCATTTCAAACGCCCTGTCTTGCTGCGAGGATCTCTGAATCTCAGCAGGTCAAGATGCGCCAGCCGATCGAGCAGATGGACGCCTGTTCCAGAACATCCATGGACACAGACTATCTACGACAAATCTTCGCGGAGTATGAAGCAGGGACGGAATTTGAGAGCGCACATTGCGAGCGAAAAGCTGTGCGGTTTGTACATTCCGTGGAACGCTGTGACTATGTCTGTCCTAATGAGCCGCAAATGTTACAGATGATCTTCTGCAACGTCTCGCGCCCTTCCTCCAAAAAACCGCCCCAGTTGACATCTTAGATCTGTGGCCGGGAGTTGGCTTTTGGTCTTCGAAAGTCAATGACTTCTTACAACCTCGTCGTCATGTGCTTATCGAACCCAATCTCAAAATATATGGACCCTTCCTGCACCCGCTAGTCAAGAGCAAGCCGGGCTATGAGTTACTGTCGCATGATCTTTACAAGCTGGGTGGTTGGGAAGAAATCCTCGCCAAATCTCTCCCAGAGCAGGGGCAGTCGAGAAGCGGAGATCCCGGACAAGTGTCTAGCAACGACAGCCTGCTTGTCCTCGCGAGCCCTCCCCTGCCGCATTCGAAGGGCGATCATCTCACGCCTGCACGATGGTGGTCGTCGTTCATTGAATCATGTATTCGGCAGTCAGGTCTTCATGCTTACGGCGCCGTCCGGGTGATTGCGTTCCTGTCGTCGACCGAGGCATACAGCATTATCCCGCAGTCGGTTGTGGACCGCAAGCGGGCCGCTCTCCTGACGGAGGCGGTAGCCTTGCATGCCTTTCACGTCGCGACTACTGACCCCGAGTCTGCGGCTTTCAAATTGAAGGAATGGGATATCCTTGTCAAGAGCGCTACCCGCGCAAAGGAAAGAACCGCGGAGAAGAATGTCATCGTCCCTGCTGCGAGAGAAATCGCGCCTCTTCGGATGGCTCCTGAGAGTCCACACCCTGGCCAGAAGCCAGTCCCATTCGTCCCTCGGCCCAGATTGGAATGGCACGACACCTCCGCCGACGTTATCGAGGAGTATGGAGAACTGCAAGCTGAATACGAGAAGCAGCCGAAACGGAAGGTATTGGCCAGACCACGCCAACCGCGGGATGTAATCCGGCTGAATCAAGAAAACCGACGGGCGTATATGATCAAGCAGGTGGTTGACCAGGAAGCAGAGATCGATGAGCTTGGAAAAGCTCTAGCACGGGCGGTTGCGCAACCGGATGCTGAACCCAAAGCGTTGAAGGCATTGGACGACAAGCTCGCCGCGAAGAGATCTTCCGTCGATGAGGAAATCTCTCAATTGGACATCAAAGCTCGCGATCGTTACCTCATTCAGACCGACGACCGAAGAGCGGCTTTCCATACGGGAAACATCGACCACTCAGTCCTTTGTTGGGATCGTCGACCGTTCGAGCCATTACGGATTCACGATGAGGAGCTATACCCGCGCGAGTCGCCTACCAACATAATCTATTTCGAAGCAGATGTCAATTCTCCAGTCATACAAACAGTCCAGGCCATGGAGCCGGACAAGAGAGCAGACCGGGCTGTCCTTTTCGAAACGGTTCTGGTTGCCCTGGGCTCTCAGAACGCCATGTCCGTGGCTGAATTCCTGAAGATCCTCTTTCCGGAACGCTCGACAAATGATATTGTCAAAGCCGTTCCAAGTCTTGCGCAATTCGCTTCGAAAAGACTCAAAGCGGATTGGCATGACTTGCCTAATGCAGACTCAACCACGCATCAGGATCAGGCTGATGGCAAAGACCCCGATCCTGTAGCGACGTTCCAAGAAGCTATTGACTACGACTTGAGCGGGGTCCGGCTGCGTTCTATCCCCCTTTCGACTTTGTGGGATCTCATACTGGAATATGAGAAAGCGCCCTTCAAGCTCGACGCGATCCAACTAAGCAGAGCCCTCGGAGGAACATTGACGGCGTATCGATCCGGCGAGGACAAGTACCAGTGGATGCCAAAAAGAGGAAGGCACTTCATGTTCTGAGAAGCCTCGGTGCATCTCTCCCCCGTTGCTACCCATGAACTTCTGAGCTCAGAGAGCCTGGCAGAGGAACATGCATGTGAGACTCGATTTGGTGGTCAGCGAAGAATAGAACAAGTATAATATATACTCCGTACCAGGGTATGTTTTCCCAGGAGACTAGCCTATGATTCTCCTTCCCATGGTGTGTTCTTTCCCCCCATGTATGTATCGAGCTACAGCATGTACTTCTAGATATAGAGCTGATAATGAATAGAATAGATATGCTTCTCACTGTGTCATGGACAGACTTGTGCAATGTAAGAGA
>JSYV01000664.1:0-27960 GCA_000787455.1 Evansstolkia leycettana | reverse complement strand
TATATATATATATATATATATAGAATCTAGCCACAATCAGCAATACTCCTTTCTTGAAACCACAGCTCGACCATTCAATTAACCTATACATGACTATCTGACTGTTTACAGGAAATGTATGGAATACTAGCTAATACATATCAGTGAGTGGTGACTCTCTTTATGAATTTTGTTGTGCCTTTGAGCTTTTTCTTACCATGATAATACTGTACACTCCAATATAGAGAGATCTAGCGCGACTAGACACTCCGTCCATATTGCATGGTATATATAACATGGTTTACGTTTACTATGCATGCAGTAGTAGTGTCTTAGAATAGATGTTCCGATCTTGAAGATGCGATACACGCTCTCGTCCCCCCGGTCAGGGGGCAGAAGCATTGAAGAAGCGCAATTGAGACGATCTCTGGTAAGTCGAACTTCTGCTGTCGGGATAGAGAAACGAGCAAAAAAAAGTCTTCTATTTATTTATTATTCACCGTATCCATCATTATTCTATCTATTATCTAACAGTGCATGCGTGTGTGTCAGGGTATCATTGTGGCCTCGCGGTGAACCGCAGGGAAAAATTGAACAGAGAAAGTATTAGGAAAGGGGTAACCATTGAAGAAGAGGGGAACATAGAAGCAGACACCGGAAACATTAGAAGATACATCCTGAGAAGGTGACAACAAGAAGGGGAAAGAAAAATTCTGTTTGCATAACACAAGAGTCGAAGATGAAAAATGGCAGAAAATATCCATGTGTTGGTAATGTCCCAAATTGGACATACAAGAAGAAGAAGAAGAAGAAGAGGCGAAAGAGATGAAACGAAAGAGATGAAACGAAAGCGTTAGGTTAGTCTATTGTTACAACTGGTAGAAAACAGTCGCATGTCCATCATCAACAAGTCAGCGTCTCGACCACTCCCAGCCATTTGCCAGGAGTGATCCGCTCCGCGGGTTCTTTCATGATAGCCGGTTTGACAATCTGCTCGACGGCTCCATTGCGAGGCACTCGTGAGCCATTCGCTCCGGAACGGGTAAAGTCAATGACTCGATGGCCCTCACGCGCCATCGCAAGGCGCTGCATGCTGTTGGAGCCCGAGTACAGAAGCAAGTCGCCCGTGGCTGCCGCGAGAAGGGTGACCGCAAGAGAAAAGACGTCTGACTCCGGCGTAGCCGTGACGTCGGGCGACTTCAGCGCTGCCACAGACAGTAGTTCGGGAGCAGTAAATGGCGGAGTCATGGCCGACAACGAGGCTGAGGTTCCGGTTCCCTTGAAGGTCGACGATGCAGAGTCGCCAAATTTGTGTGCGGACGAGAAGTCTGCGAAAAGCGGTTCGTAGGGGAATAACTCGTCAGATTTGCTGCCACCGCTCGTCTGACGGGGTCGTAAGAGGAAGTTGTGAGGCTTGATGTCTCCATGCACGATGTGCGGTCCGTTGTGAAGCCAGGAGAGGCCCGCGATCAGCTTCTTGGCCATGTCTTGCCAGGATTCCATGCCCTGGACGGGATCGAACATTGTTCGAGTGGAGAACTGTTTCCGGGCAAAATTGGCCTTGTCTTCAATGTAGGTGGACAATGAGAGTGGAACAGCAGTCATGACGATGGAATGGGATTTTGAGATGTAGCCCAGGAACGGCACAATATGACGCTCGTGGCCGGGGACACGACTGAGTCGAGTCAAGGTCAATGCTTCCGCTTGAAGCACCGAATGTGCGTCGCGCCTCAATGGGGTCTTGACGGCTAGAACCTTGCTGCTGTCGCTGCTGCTGCTGCTGCTGCTGCTGCTTGTACTTGCTGGAGAGCTTGGAGGCGTCATCGTGGAGTGATTTGTTGACTCGCGAGGCAACGCCATGTAGACAACGCTCCAAGCGCCACGACCAAACTCGACTGGATGGCCGGATGCATCATTTCTCACTTCAAGATCCTCACGAAACTCGAGGGGAGCCCAGGCATGTGTATGCGTGTCATCTGTGGTGGGAAACCCTGGCATGGTCTTGTTGAATCGATTGATGCTCGAACTTCTAGGTATATTATCATCATCGACTGTTGGTGTCAGTGGAGGAGTGATATCTAGCCCTGCCGCGGGCGGTGGTTGCATGCATTTGGCATCATTTCCCGTTTGGAGAGAAAGCTGGACCGGTGGAAGTTTAGTTGTCATTGCTGGGTGCAAGACTTCATGCAGACGAAGGAGATGCAGGGATATGCGACAGGAAAGTACTAATATGTTCCAGCTGTATACGGTAAACCCAGAAGCGACAAGGTGAAGTTGCCACCACGCGTCGACGTCAAGACCTGGGGAGAGGAGGCAAATGGCGAATAGGAACGACACGGGCAGCACTGCGCGAATCAACCGTCGAAAAAGGAAAAGGAACGAAATGGCATTGAATGATGGTCACTCAAGGCGTCGCAGCAGGGCAGAGGGTGTCAAGCTTCGTTCAACACCTACGCGCATGGTCGGAGAACGATCTGATAATACTTCGTAGAGCAGGCCCAGATGACGAAGTAGCGAGGAGAAGGAAAGACCAGGCTTGTCAGATTGGGTTGAAGCCAGCACAACTCGCAAATCAAAGCAAAAGAAACAGTCAAAGAAGGAGAGAAGGAAAAAGCCAGAGAAATAATAAGTTACCAGCGACTACGGATTGAAGAAAAGTGAAGTTATTTTTTTTTTCTTTTCTTTTTTTTTCTGGGGGCCAAGTGGAGATGGCACCGAGTACTCCGTAGCGGGTTGGAGTGTGCAGCCCATGTTCTCTTCTCAGATCGCTTGATCAATGGAATGACTCCGTCTGAGTCATGGACGAATGGAATTGAACCGAGGGTCTCGCATTCAAGAGGATGACCGTGACGAAGGGGCACCTGCGATGTCACGGTCCCCTTTACTCCAGACTGCCAGCGCTGGCGTATCAGTATCGGGAGAAGTGCGCATGGGGGCTCGTATGGGCAACGACTGGCTCCAGCGCTTGTGCTGCCGTACCGTGACTCCTGTACAGAGTACATGTAGCACATGACTTAAAAGTTCCCCTGCTGGACCACGGTTCTTCGGGTATCCGAATCCGGCAATCCGGCTATTGGCTGGTTCTCTGAGCGAATTTGAAATACAACATTAAATACCCGCACCGTTTGCTGAAAGAGTCAACGGCTGTCATTCTTTCCCTTCCTCTGCGGGTCCACCTGGCAGTGCCTTACGCCCTTAGCCTTCAGCCTTTCAGGGTCCAGCAAGCAGTGATTAGCCTCTTCCTCAATTTATCCGCATTTCGTTTATTGATACACTCTCCTGCAGGATCCCTTCTGCAGGACTCCGGTGCAACCACACTGTGACCCCTGAGGAGAAGAAAGACTGATTTCCTACCACAGCACGCGCAGGAATATGGTGGCTTTTTCCTCTCCGACCCATTGAAGAACGGAAAAATATGTCGAAGCTGTAAGCCTGATTCCGCTGCGTACACCATCCGATCCGTGAGAGGTCTCGGCCATAGTCATCGACGCGCTTACCCATGATGAGCTGGACGAGGTCGAGATGGAACAAAAGAAATATCGGATTCTATTGACGAGGCAATATGCCTGTGCTATCAAATACACAAAACTCGATCCACAACCCCCAGACGAGACCAGTCTATCTATCTATCATAGACATATATATATATATATGTATGTATACAGGAATCCACCACAAATTAAAACACATGCTTCAACAAAAACTCGTACCCTCTCCGAATCGCCTTGTCACCCTCCTCACCACCACCGCCAAACGTATCGAAGAGATGCACCACGCCATCCAGCACCGCCAATTCGGCATCGACGCCATTCCGCTGGAGCGCCTCCACCGTCTTCGCACTCTGCTGCCAGGGAATCAGATCATCGGCGGTACCGTGGATCATGAACGTCGGCGTCTTGTAAGTCCCGCGGACAATCTGGCCGTAGGGACTGATCGCCAGGACTTTCTCGGCAGGAGGCTGGGGGAGGTTGTAGAAGTGTTCCTCCGGCAGTGAGTTCGGGTCGGATTTGAGCGACGCCTTGGTGGGCAAGCCGTTGAGCAGCACGGGCAGTGTTTGCGCGCGCCAGTTCATGTGCAGGACAAAGCGCCAGCGCGGTTCCTTCAGGGACATCAGCATGCCGGGGTAGTTCTTGTTGGTCCATGGGTAATGGTCGGCGACCTGTAACAATCGAGTAGGTCAGCAAGTTAGCCAGTCGCGGCCAGAAGATAAAAGAGATTCTGGACGTACAGGCTCATCCTCCACACCCTCGAGCAAATCATACTCTGTATCCGGAGACTCGACAGCAGGGTCAGGATAGATGGGGCTTTGCCACCCTGCATGGTACCAACATCAGTCGACGGTCTCTTTCAAGGAGGAAGAGAAAGGAAACTTACATTCATCCTGATAGTCTGTCGGACAGTAGAAAGCGAAGATTGCCTGAGGAGGACGCAGATCACGCAACAACGGTGTGTAGCCAAGCGTCATGGCGAGATGGCCACCGGTGGACCATCCGACCACCACCACTCGATCGCCATCTAGCTTTACTGCCGGATTGTTAAGCTGCAAAGTTGGAAGCTCATCTCGAGCCCACTGCAGCGCATCACAAACGTCTGTCATGGGACCGTCGAGGATGTTGAGCTCGGGGCAGAACCGATACTCGGTACTGACCGGCACCAGCCCGTTGTCCAGCATGAATCTGATCTGCTTGGGGTTCACTTCTTTGCGAGTGAAGAGGCAGTGGCCACCACCGTGGATCATCAGTGCTAGATAAGGGGTCGGTTAGGGACATTCGGCTTCCTTCGATGGCGCAAGGGCTAGATTGACTTACCGATGGGCCGTTTGATAGGTAGAGTGTCCGACGGCAGATAGATGTCCGCCAGGAGACTGCTGTTGCCCGCCTTCTTGAATACGACAGTCTGGACATCGAGCTTCTGCGACGCCGCCTTCGGGATGAATGCATCAGACTGGGGCGCCGCAACGAATCCGGTAATGATGCGCAATGTCCGGGCCTCTTCGGAGGGCCCGTCAGTCCAACTGACGTGCTTGAAGCCCGCGGTGCGCATGCTCTGCTCCCAGAAGCGTTCGTCTGCGAGGACGTGTTCGCGGCCGTCCTTGAAGAGCCACCAACCCTCAAGCAGGCCGAAAACGAGATCGAACCAGAACATGTTGCGCGTGAATTCAACCAGCGAAACGAATCCATCTGGCCTCAGCATTTGGCGGATATGCGTGCAAGAGTTGGGCAGATCGCTGGTGGCATGGATGCAGTTGGTCGAGATGACCGTGTGGAAGCGGTCGAGGAATTTCTCAGGAGGGGCCTTCTCAATGTCGAGAGTCATGAACTCCATGTTGGAAAAGGCAGAGAACTTCTTGCGCGCGGCCGCCACCAAGGATCCCGAAAGGTCGGTGAAGGTGTATGTGAAGGGAACCCCGTGTCGCGTGAGGAAGTCCACGATATATTTCGTAGTACCGCCAGTACCTCCACCAAGCTCAAGGATGTGGACAGTGTCTCCACCGGTCAATTTCCCATATGCTTTGACCAAGAAGCTTCCGAGCAGCTTGGTGATGGCCGCATACATTGGGCCGTTGGTGTAGACATCTTCGAGCAGCTCCCTGTCTTCCTTTTTCCGGAAGAGCAATTGTAGCGGATCAGCAGCGCCGGTCAGGCAGTCGGCCAGCCTGGAACCCGTAATGTGCAAAAGTCGGTGTTCATTAGCATGCTGTGGGAACGCCTGAAGAATCTGGGCCAGGAGAGTACTCGACGGGGTCGGGTCGACTGGGGTCTCGGTCCGCACCCAAGAGTCACCGTTTCGGGTCACGAGGGATCCGTCCTCCAAGACGTTGTACAGTTGAGCGAGCTCCATGGAATGCTTTTCGAGGCAGCGAACCTGGGGTAACTTGTCACCAGCCCGCAGAGATGCCAACGGACAGCCAAGTGCCGCGAAAGCTTCCACAGTGTAGGCAAGTACTAGCTTCGCCTGACTTGGATACACCTTCAACCAGAATTTGGTGAAGCCGGTCTCCTGCGTGTAGACATCATAGTTGTACCGAATATCTTCGAAAGATTGCTGAGCATCAGTCAACGTGGCAGGCCCGTTGGGCTTGATTTCAGAAGGGCGCGAAGCACTTGGGCTGGGTGAAACAGCTCTGGCGACGGTTCCTGGAGGTTGCAGGGAGGAAGGAGGGAGCTCGTCCAGACTGGGAGTCACAGAGACATGTGCCAGAACAAAGTCCGACAAGTCACCAAACGTCGGGTCACCGCTAAGCTGGCTCACATCGACTTCAGGTCCGAAGGCTTCTTTGATGTCATTCGCAAGCTCGATCCACAACAGGGAGTCCAAGCCTTCATTAGCAAGGTTGGTCTCCCTCGTCAACGGGGAATCGCTCTCCAAATGAGTCGCGACAAGCTTGGCTAGCTTGGCAATGACAGAATCCCCGCTGGGAGCGACACTAGATACCGAAGAGGGTGGAGTCAAGATGCCTGTTGGCGTTGCGCTCAACACAGGAGGGCTAAGACTTGAGACCGACTCGCTGGCGGAAACCACGTTGGACGTGCCACATCCTCGCGAAATGAGATAGCTGTACAAAGCCTTGAGGTCCGGGAGATTAGCAAAGTCGGCAGCAGATATTTCAATCTCAAAATGAGTACTGATCTCATTCATGACCTCCGTTATCATCAGGGAGTCGATTCCCAGATCCTCAAGGGAGGAGTCGTCTTTGAAAGCGTCCATGGGGATGTCGGCCACCCGATGAAGTAGCATGCGAACCTCCTGCGCAATGTCCCGGGTCGGCACAGCGACACTCGGTTCAGGCCCAATTACGACATCGGCACGGGACTCCATCAATGGCTCTGCGACGACAGGCACGGGAACAGACACTGGTGTCGGCACAGAGACCGAGGAGACGCTGGAGTCAGAAATGTTTGCGCGGCTCAGGACTTTGGTCAAAGAGCTGATGGGTACTCTTGTGAAATGAGCGCCAAGGACAATGAACACCAAGCTCTTCGTGGCAGAGTCAAAAACAAAGACATCATTAACAACCTCTCGATCGCCCGTGGGCGAGCAGGTCGAGTACACCGTCCAGGAGCGACCTTGAGGAGCGGATTCTTGAAATTTGGGGCCCGGAAGCACCTGATCGACCTGAGTGCAGACGGAGACTTCGTTGTCGGCGCACTCTTTGAGGCTGTTGACATGAAGGCCGGCCACCTGAATAAAGTTGTCGACGGCCAGCGGCTCCGTGATAGTCCCTTCCAGAGCTTTGTGAGGGTAGGCAGGCAAGGTCACACTTCCTGTAACCTCATTGTTCTTGGCATAGACGCTCCTTACACCTTTGTAGTGGTCAACATATGTGACGACTTTGGAAAAGACCTTGTATATCATTGCTCCCTGCATGGCCTCGGACTCGGCATCGTTCTTCAACTGCACATAGCGATCATATCCGACTAGTCGCTCGTAGCGAGAAAACTCACTCAAGTATCGTGAGTCTGGAGCTCTCAGAGTAACCGCTCCCGTTGCATGCAGCTGAGAGTCACTGCCACCGCGTCCGTCAACCTTGACAGCACGGCTGCTAAACTTGAACTTCCATGAAGCACTTGCTCCTTCGACTTTGCTGAGAACCAGGCTAATTTCGCGACCGACGGCTTTGCCAAGTGGTGCTTTGATCTCCAGATCTTCGACTCGTGGAACATAGGCTGCTGCCGAGTTCTTGCCGGTCAAGGTCATTGCGGCTTGTGATACTAGTTCCACGTATAATGGAGCTGGGCAAAGAGGATTCGCCAGAACAGCATGTCCATGAACGTACAATTTCCACTCCTCGCTCCTTGGGTCGACGCGGAAATCTGCCTCCAGCTGATTCTTGTCGCGGAAGCCACTGAAGGACAGGAGAATAGGCTCTGGCTCGGGACCCTCCAAAGAACGCTGCGCTGTTGGAGCTGGGGCAGGAGCCGGTTCACTCCACTCCAGCCAGTGGCGGCTCTTCTCGAATTGATAAGGTGGCAATAGGAGGGAAGAATAGCTCCGACTCTGCGAGTGATGGAAAGGCCAGAATTGGACGCTGTGGCCCGCCTTCCACAGGTTGACTGTGGCATCTGCCAGGTGCCCTGTACTGCCGGCAGTGTTCAACTGAATACCCTGCAGAGTATGGGAAGACTCGTCCGCCAACGCGCGTCGCACCATATTTATCACCGAAGATGCCGAACCGGCTTCAAGCCACGTGCATGGCCCCAAGCGTTGTGCGAGACGAGCGACGGCCTGTCCAAAGTAGACCGGTGTTCGGGTATGCTCAGCAATCAGTTCCGGACTGGCACGTTCCCAGCTGCTATCCTTCGAGCAAGTCTCCAAGGGGATGATCGGCTCACGGAAGGTAAGCTCTCCCGCCAGCTTGGTGAGAGCCGGCAACAGCGGTTCTGTGAACACGGAATGGAAACCGTGAGTCACGTTCAGTTTCTTGTGCTTGACGGCCTGCCTGGAAACGATATCTTGGAGCTCTTGAATGGATGCTTCAGTGCCGACGAGTACATGACTCGTTGGGCCATTGTAGCAAGCAATCTCAATCTGGGCGTCGGCCGAATTTTTCTTCACCAAGGCGATCATCTGCAGCACGCTATCCGTGTCGGCCTCAACGGCGAGCATGGAGCCACGCTCAGCTCCCCAGAACTTCTGCATCAAAGACGCTCTTCCCGAAATGAGCTTGAGTCCGTCTTCGAATGAAAGGCTGCCGGAAACGGCCAAGGCAGTGAGCTGTCCGAAACTATGTCCCATGACGGCGTCGATATGCAGGCCACTGTCAATCCATGACTTGGCACATGAATACTGCAAGGAGTAGAGCATAGAATGCAGTTGGACGATATGCTCAACAGGCTCTGTCTGGAAAATTGCAGGATACAGTCCAGGCAAGCCAGCGGCGCGGACGACGGTGTCGCAATAGTCTAGGTGAGAGCGCAGCAATGTGGAGGCCTCATACACATCCTTATCCAACGCAATCGTGTTATTCGTCTGTCCACCAAACACAAGAACAACAGGTTTCGGTTTCGGAGGCTGGAATAGCAGAGAGCTCGAGCCGTTTGCTCCGGCAGCCAGTACACTGTCCAGGCCGGCTAGATCAGTGACCGTTGTTGTCAGGGCATACGGAAGAGCATGATTCTGGCTGCGGGCAAGATTGAAGGCTAGGTCAGCCAACAAGTCCTTCGATGACGACCGTCCAGCAAGGAATTTCCTGAGGCTTGCACAATAAGCGGAGAGGCTGGCAGCAGAGTTCGCTGCGATAAAGATAGGATATTTCTGCAATGGTTGTCCTATTGGGTCGGCACCATTCGCTGGCGAAGGTGGGCCACAAATAATCATCGCAGCATTGCTGCCTGCAGCGCCGTAGTTGTTGATGCACGCGACAGGGAACTCGGTGTCCCACGCCTGTGTAGCAACCGGGATTGCCATGTTGTACGGTTCCAGTGGTGAGATTTTGGGGTTAAGTGTCTGGAAGTTGGCCTGAATGGGAATAGTTTTGTGTTGCATCATCAGAAGAGTCTTGATCAACGCTGCAACACCTGACGCTCCCTCCAAGTGCCCGATATTGCCTTTCACGGAGGAGACGTAGACCTTCGAATCCCGCTGCTTTCCGCCGAACACTCGGCGAATGCTCTCAAACTCGATCGGGTCGCCAACAGGTGTTCCCTAAAGATGGTTTTCATATGTAAGCTTTGATTACAAACATAAGGGAAAACTGTATGGTTTTTCTTTATTGACATACCGTGCCGTGAGCCTCGACGTAAGTCACTTGGGCCGTGTCGATGCCTGACAGAGAAGAGACCTTCTGGTAGAGCTCGACCTGCGACTGCGAGTGGGGAACAGTAATGTATGTAGTGTTGTAGTTCTGGTTCACTGCTGTTCCGGCCACCACTCCGATGATGTTGTCACCATCTTCGATGGCAGAAGACAACTTCTTCAAGACAACGAGTCCAGCGCCTTCTCCTCGGCAATAACCATCTGCTTTGGCATCGAACGGCTTGCATGCCCCGGTGGGACTTAGAAATGATGCGGCAGCCAGATTCTGGTAGAAATACGGACTGGTGTAAAGGGCAACTCCGCCAGCCACAGCCTGAGAGCATTCACCCGTCTCAATGGCCTTGACAGCAGAGTGGATTGCAACGGCGGACGATGAGCAGGCCGTGTCAAGCGTCACCGAAGGGCCCGTCCATCCGAAGAAGTGGCTGATCTTGCCGCTAAGAAACGCGCGCAGTGTGCCGAGGGAAGAGAATGCGTTGGGAGGATGCGTTGCGACATTATCGTTATAGTCCGAGGAGCAGACTCCAATATAGCATCCGATATCCATGGGCTTGTTGGCAGAATCACTGGCAAAGTAGCCAGATGACTCCAGGGCCTGATAGGCAACTTCCATGAGCAGTCTCTGCTGCGGATCCATCGAGGCTGCCTCGCGAGAAGATTTCTTGAAGAAGCGATGATCAAAGGCATCGATATCTCGCACAAAGTTTCCCCAGAACTTCAGCTTACTATCTGGCGCTCGCTGGAATCCTTCAGTGGAAAATCTCTGCGACGGCATTTCCTGCAGCATAGATGTACCCGAAGTCAAGAGTTCCCAGAATTCCGCGGTCGAGTCCGCTCCGGGAAACTTGCAAGCCATGCCTATGACGGCGATGGCATTGGCCGGGTATGGCCATTGCTCCTCAATAGACCCAGACGGCGTGGCCGTTCCCGATGAGGATAGAGAGCTAGGGGTAGAGAGCCCGGTGGGGAAAGATGGTGAGTCTCTCGCTCTGACGATCTGCAGATCCGATTCCCGGATAACCGAAGAAGGGATGTAGTCGACTAGTCCAAATGAAACCACCGAAGGAGGTTCTGTTCTGCTTAGCTTGGAGATGGCACCCGATACGGTTGCATACCAGTTCGAGACGTTAACCAAGATGCAGTTGATTGCGTGGTGGTGAAGGTGGTCGCCTGTTATTTCGGTGCCATCGGCATTGGAGCGTACTGGGACGATCAATTCGCTGTCAATGGGAAAATGCAAATCGGATCGGGAGTCAGAAAATTCTCTGAGCTTCCTTTCTGCATCGGTGTTCAGGGTCGAGTGACAGCGGCCTTCCAGGCCGGTAGATTTGAAGGCCAGATTGGCCGCAGTCAGCTCGTCGGAGATGGCAGCAACATCCGACTTTTCGACTATGATGTTGACGTCCGTGGAATCACGAATAACGGAGATGTAGGCCTGGACATCGTTTCATTAGTTTCAGACTTGACATAATCTTGGAATCTGGCATACTCACGCTGGGGTATCTTTTCAAGATTTCCAACAAACTGTCGTGACCTGCCTCGGTCTTCCATCGCAGAGAAATGGAAGAGGTGTTATTATTCACAGAAGCATCCCAGTCGACATATGCACCAATGCACATCGCCAACCGGAGCGCGACCGCACCAAGCACAACAACATCTTGCTCGTTCTTGGAGGCGGCGACGGCAAGAGCGGTCAAAAGACCCACGCAGAATCCCTGGATGCCGCCAGTTTTCGTGCTCTCGAGCACTTGCGCATGCGACGGACAATCGTTTTCACCATCCAGATAATGGACATACTGGACTAAGTGGATGATAATCGTCAAAGGCATGCTCAGAACATTCGGAGGAATGCCGGATACAGATATCGATCCGTCATCGAGCCATCCTTGCAGTTCTTGGGTACACAGGGACCCCGGTATCCTATCCAGCTCGGGATCATGATCGACAAGAGCCTTCCACAGGTTTGGCAGATCCCTGATCGCCGCGGTGAGTTCATGCAGCCGTGGATCAGACAACAATGTCGAGCGGAGCTGGTGCAGATATTCGTTGGCAGGCCATTTGGTCTGCGGACCGAAGACAACCAGTGACGGGGGTGGCATGTTTGTGATTGAATGCCTTCGTCTGGTAGTCAAGGTGGTTTGTATAGTTGAATATAACCTTGAACGTTTTGTTGAAGTAAAGAATGACTGTTGTTGTGCTCTGACTGCTGAAGGGTTGATAGATAGTTCCGATATATTTATTGAATCTGCTCCATATACTGCAAACGCCCAATCTAGACCTTCCCAAAACAGGGCCCCCAGTATTGTCAGCATGTTAGAATCAAGCTGAAGCTGCCTTTAGGTCAGCCCTAGCCCACGTTGCGACTCGGGTCCACTCTGCCCCAGTACAGAGTACTCGGCGTCAATGAGCCGAGGACCTGCCTGCTGGCCATCGTTAGAGAACGGCTCTCATCCTCAGCAGACGTCTGCTGAGACTGTATGGAGTAAATCTTATCAGCATGGCGTGCCGGGGCTGTGACACGAGAGTATGGCGGAGCAACAGGGCGAAGTCCATGTTGGTTCCACCCTTATCATCTAACCGCTCACTTAGCGAGTCCGTCCAAAGCCGTCTCATTGGCTCGACACTGCCCGGGAATCTTCAACTTCAATATCAGGAATCGGCAGATTACTGACTTGTGTAAAGTGTCTGGCTGGATTCAACCGTCGTCGGTCCGTCTCCAGCGGTCCAGCACGCGTGGAGCAATACCCGTGGACATCTTGAACACGAGTGATTTCAGAACAAGCCAATCAGAATGCGTGAATATGAGAGGCAGAACGGATTGCTTGCCTTTTGCAAATGAGGCCTTTGACGCTATATTCATGTTCCTCGAGGAACACACCGAAGACAGAGGGCGGTATGGATAGAGCTATGGCGAGTCGCGGTTTTACTTACTGCTTGAGCACGAGCTGCAGGCTAACCGAATTAGGAGGTTTCCTTGCTTCAACATCGAGTCAAGAATAATGATGGACCAAAGTGCTCAAATTCAGAACAACAAAAGCACGAGATTCTATTATGACAGCGGAAAAGAAAGGACAGAGTCACTCCAGAACGTACTACTAAGCACTGTTGCCACTGTCACAATTATGCAGAGACGTCCTTGTGTAATATCCGTCCACCTCAATACTGCGAGTGTATCACATTGAAATTACAAGCTTACAAGCTCTGCAGGTGCAAGTACAACGTGTCTATGAAAATGGGAATGACGATAGAGACATCATGGGGATCAGTTAAAAGAGGAAGATCCTTCTGATCGAGCGGCGCGCGACAACGTATACACGAAGCGATCAATATATCCATCCGTTAACCCATCACACCCCACTACAAGTTCCTGTCCTGCATCTCGAGCATTTCAGATTTTCTCCATTTCACTCCGTTCGGGTATCTCATTTTTTGTAGGTGAAATAACCAGCATGATTGCAATCAGCCGAAAATAAAGGTTAGAAAGGAACAGCCCCGCTCTACGAGCACATCAGATCTTTCAGTCTGGTAATATGGCAGGCCGTCAACCTCCTCTAGCGGTAAGTACCGGGCGGGAAGAGATCTACGGCCCTCTTCGTTGCCATGCTCGGATTCTGCACATTTGCATCCCATACGTGCTAGAGACACGGTTAGCGGTTGGGTCTTCTTTTCATGAACAATGGATTTGAAAAGATGGGCTTACCCAATCGATACTGTCCGGAATATCCCAGAAGTCCTCCATAACGGCATCTACATTCTGAAGACTCATGCTGGGAAGCGCTGTCTCCATGTCCAGCGGGACAAGATTCTGAAGAGGCATCTTCGGAGAGAGATATTCTTGCTGGTTAACTGGTGGGTAGGGATCAAAATCATACGGCACGGGCTCGTCTCCCGTGTCTAAATATGCCGGTTCAGTGGAAGGTCATGATAACAGGAAAATGGGTTTGGGTACAACCAACCTGGGGTAACGGGCTGAAAACTGTGTCCACTTGAGACTCCTTCATGGTTCGCCTCATCAGTTATGGTACTGGCTCGCCGACCAGTACCAGCATCACTTCCTGAACCGCTCGTTGCCCCCGACGTCGGCACACTCACCTTCTCGAGCATGACTGTAATGGACCGCCAGGCCTGCATAGCATCCGCCGATTGCGCTTTGTACCCGTTCCAAATTTGATGTGAAGTCTGCAGAGCACTCAGGAGCTCCTCCTTGGGATAAATGCATTCCTGCTGAACGGTGCTCGCAGTCTCGCCACCTCGGCTGCTACTCTTGGCCAGAAAATGGAGCTCCAGACACAAAATCATGGCAGCCAGGATGAAGTCGTGGCTTGTGAGCGATGAGACGAACCAACGACTCTGACATAGTACCCCTCCCGGTTTGACTTGCGCATCAATGGTGGCCTGGTGTTTCAGCAGCTTCATCGCAGCGTCAATACAGGCGCGTCTGGAGTGCAGGTACCGAGGGTCTGAGCGTCCCTTCCCCAGGTATTTACGATGCAGAACACAGCGGGACTTTTGATACAGAATCTCCAGGTTGTACCGGCGCATGATGATGTAAGGCAGCTCTGTGACCGACCGATCTACACTGCGGAATTGAAGGTACGGTGGTGCAGATGCATAAGCATCATTGAGGCGCTTGTCAAGCTGGAGAATGCATTGATAGGAGGTTGATTGCGTAGAGCCGACATGGTCGACAATCATCCCAAATACAGCAGCCAGTCGGCCCTTGGCAACGAGGTAGGATACTGGCGTGGAGTCGGTGTCTGGTCGAGGAGACGGCAGAGCCGTTGAGTTCTCATCGAAGTCCTCATCGAGAAGGTTGTGAGGCAACTCGGTATCTGAAAGACCATCTCGCAACATTCGTGGCAGGCCGATCTGGAACGAAAAGAGAGAGTCCAACTGTGAAATCAAAGCCCAGATTCGCCGTCGCATCTCCCCTTGAAAACAAGATATCTTGGGGTAGTGAGCCGGGTCTCGATGAAGACCCACCCGCATGGCCAGTCGCATGATGATTCCCATCAAAACCCAGATCTCATGTTGCGAGTCCTCGCTCCGGAAGTACTCGGTTTGTGTATACAGGAGGAGAGCTTCGATTGTGTATTTGGACGGTGTCGTATACTTGTCATCAATGAGACAGTACGCTGCTTGTAATCGAAAATTGTCGCCAGCCTCTTTGGGGTCACCGATTGGATCAGGAGCCTCGCCCTCCGAGCGCTGATGGAGATGGATTGCCAGACACATGATGCTGAAGAGGATGCTTAACCATGAGGAGCTCACGTCGTGGGGGTTTGTCCAGAAACGGTCATACTGTCATAGGTTGCTCGTTAGCATACGACCGTTCGACATCGATGGGTCACGGACACGAACCTCTTTCTGAAACGTTGGTGCATGCAGAATGACTGTTCTCCCGATTAGAAATGTAGCAGAAAATAGAAACAAATTAACCTACGAACTCCCGGTTCCATGGAGTTGAAAAACCGCGACACCAAACGATCCACCACCGGCCTCGACGGTACCACTGCAAGGACATCTTTCTTCCTCAATGGCGTAGACAAGCCTAGCAATAGTGCTGAGCCTCGTCCTGGCGACGCTGTTTCGGACTCCTCCGCCAGAGAATGGTCCGAATCAATGTACTCCCTGATCTCAGCAATCTGCAATTGCCAGGTCACGTCGATTAGCAAATCGTTCTCCAACCGATCCACGGCAAAGGTCACAAAAAAGGTATGGGAAAACTCATATCTCCAAACTTACACTATGTTGCAGTGCGGTCCAATGCGCCCCGGAGACATAGCTTATGCCCGCGTCCCCGACCCGTATCCTTCCCAAAGCGGCAGCGACCTCATCATGGCCATCATCCTGCTCGCTGTCATGGTCCGAACCAGAGAGTCTCTCTGATGTAAGAGCACTCTCGGGCGAAAGGCCGCTTGTCCCACTCGACGAGGACAGGCTCCCCACGTGACTCGGTGCGACTTCAGCGTGTGTCTCTGCGCGGGCACCCTGTTGTGCATAACTTCCCCCGAGAACCATCACCAAGTCTTCGAGCTGCTGGATCCGCTCATTCAAGAGCTTGGTTGAGCTTCGGCGGGCAGGAGGCGGGTTGCGGCGTGGAGGGGGAGCTGGGTTGACATAGGCGCATTGCAGACCACGTTTAATACAGCTGCTGCATGGGCGTAGGCGATCGCATCGCAGCCTAACATCATCGCGAAGCCGCAAATTAGCAGGTTCTTGGACGAGAATAATACGAAATTTGGATCTTCTTACTTCTTCTGCCGGCAGAAGGTGCATGATAGGATGCTACGCGCAGCTGGTCGATTCACATAACCAGGTGGCTGCGTAGACATGGGCGAGAGGTGACGAGATGCGACAGCTGAGCTTGGGGGGTTGTTAGTGGTAATCTGTCTGTTATCTTGTCAAGGAGTTCAGACGACACTCCGCAGTCGAGCACTTCTTCAACGACCCTCGGTGTGCGGTCAAGTCAAAATCGCAGCAACAACTCTCCTGGTTCAGTCACCGTTGAGGCAGAGAAATGCCCAAGCCCGCGGAAACCTTGATCGATCGCTGGTGTGGAGAGGGGGGAAGATGATGTGTAGATTCGCTGCAGGAAGGGCGACCTGGGCAGTGGGCGGCTGGACTTCGCTTACTCCGTAAGTTATTGAAGTAAGCTGAGACTCACATCATGAGTCGTTGGCTCTGATAGGGCGCATTTACCTAGTCCTGGTTAGTAGCGATCATTGATAGACGACGCAGTACAACAAGCAATAAGTTAAACGGTCTGTTGCCCAGACCTTAGTAAGAACCTAGATCTCAACCAAGACTTCCTGGAAGTGGTGTTGCATTATTCTTGTCAATAGTGCTCTGCGGTCACTGCAATGGACCATGACTAAGCCTAGAACGACGCCTTTTCCTTTAACACGCATGTATCTCTCATGATTCGGATACTTCCTCTTGCGCAGAATACTTATGAATATGACTCGCTCCACACACTCCTTCAATACGCATGGTTCCCTGGTTTTCTTGCTAAGATGAATTAAGACCGATGTGATCTGCTCGACCAAGCTTTTATAGCATCCACCAAGGGTTCTCCGTACAGCTTACTGAGTATATCTATATCTGAACTGGAACTGCGGAGATAACGTCATCATCTAAATCCCTAACGAAGGGAGAAATCAAAGAACTGACCCCTCCTTCATCCCGAATCAGTAATATTTGACGCTAAGAGGATAGAGAGAAACACCAGTCTCGTAGTTCGTTCCTGACCATAGATAAGAGTAGCTATATACTCAAATAATATCCATCCATCCCACAGGGGGGCCAGCGTGGAGGGGGCCATCCGTGTACGGAGTAATCAGGCGCTTTACAGTGAGCCAACATACCTCCTAATTACTACTGCTGTATGTTGTACTGCAGGTACTTACGAGGGAATAGCAGGTCGTCCGCAGCAAATTCCGAGTTGTCCCTTCTCGCGCCATAACTCAAAACTCTCCATCGGGATACAGGACGAGAAGTCCCATATTACGGCCCCCATCTTTTCAGACCCCCGGCTGATGAAGCTGCTGTACATGGCGCGCTTCTCGTCATTCATACGGCCCAGAGCATGATTCATTGTGCGCGCAGGCGGCATCTTGGTTGGCCGCTCGTATTCGCAAATTCTTTGTATTCGGGGTTTGACTTTCAGGCCAGCTTGTTCGCAAGAAACGACTTCACGATCTCCCTAGTCCCTTTCTCCCCGTCGAAGTCGAGGTAACTACTAGTTGAACACAGGAATCTGTTTCATAAAAAATCGGATGCATGATCGGGAACACATAACCCCTTTTTTCCCTCCGTACAAGACAAATGGCTTTCCACTGCAGACCCGAGAGTGTGGTCGTGAACGGTCGTGCCAAAGGATGGGAAAAACATGCAAGACCGACTGACGCCAGCACGAAGTTCGATTATCCACGAGGCAAGCTGACCGTGCTGGGGTAATTTGAGATCAATACGGGGGTCAAGGTAAGGCAGCCGGATGAAGTGCATGCTTGCTTTTTTTATTACGATCATTCTCAACTTATTTTTATTTTTCCCATTTTTAATGTCCATACATGATCTAGGATCCCTAACGTCCAACAGCAGAGGGCATGCAATGATAAGCTCAGCCACTCGCTGACAGGCGAACAGACGCTCAGGATGATGACCAGCATCTGCGTTTTCGCAGTTAATAATCGTGGCCTGAACCCAGTAATCATTGGTGAAATCGAATTTACCCCGTTGCTCCACGGCTGATATATAGAATCTGTGGGAGATCCTCTGGGCACGAACACTACACGGTACTACATGTAGGAGCCTGGTTGCTCAAACGTCTTCAAGAGACACAAATCCTTCATTTAGAGAAGCACGTGAGAAAAAAAAAAAAGAGAAACTACTATTCTCGACACAATTACCCTCTTGTCACTGGACGAATATGGCCCTCAACCATAATTCAGAAGCCTCAATCTCCATTGTCCCGTCGGCGACCCTCCTGAGCTCTGAGCTGGACCTCGGACACTCCGATCTCCTAGACATGAACGTGATCGATTCGACTGTCGGTATGGACATCGATATGACCGGCGACGGGATGTTGCATCTGTCGGGGAAGAACCAATCGACTTTGCCCTCCAACGCTAAGGGCAGAGAGCCTGCAGCCGACGTCAATCAATACTCGAGCTTCTTTCCGATGGTTGACGGGAGTCCGCTCTCCGAACTCGTCAGTAATGCCAGTTTTCCTTGCAAGGACGATGCGATGGCGAAGAGCTCCGATCTACTCCTTCCCACGACCAGGATGACCGACGCCGACTATCCCTTTGCTCTCCACCACGACCTCCCGTCGGTGCCTTCACTCACGTCAGAGACATCCACTTTCCCGGAACAAGAGACACCACTGGCGCATGAACGACCGGGCGAGCTACCAGTCACAGACTTCCGGCGCAGTGGTCCAGCTGCAAGAGACGCGGCACGTGTGGAAGATAAGCAGTGTCGCAGCAAACTTATCCTAGAGGACATCAGCCACGAGGTAGTCCAGGATATTATGCAAATTGTCCTCAGCTCGAATGCAAGGGTAAGGATGACCTTGCTAAGCAAAGAGAATTAAGTTTGATTCGCCTTGGGAGGGCTGGCCTTTTTTTTCCATTTTGGAGCATTTGTTTGTCTTTTTCTTTTTCTTTATTTTCTTTTCTTTTCTCTCTACTCTATACTTGCAGTGACGTACCAATTGTATTCAGGCTTTTACTTGATGTTTCGTTGAACCTGTGATAGTTGTTTTGCTCATTCATGTCTCCTGGATACTTCTCAACCTTGGATATATAGACAGCTGGTGCTTAAAAAGCTATCTAGAGTGAATCAAATTTTATCTACTCCGTAGCTAAGTCCAATATAGCCTAGTAAAAGGTTTTGGTGATTGTATCTCTATCTCTAGAGCGTATGTATACATATATCTATATATTTTTGCTCACATAATTCTACCCTCTCGAACAAAGAGGACTAAAACAAAGGAAATAGTAGGTATATATAGATGAAAGCGACAAATTGCAACCTCATAGCCAATCGTTCGTATCCAACCCCACAAAGTTCTTCATACATCATTGCTGCCGCGCACAAACTTCATATCCAACCGCTCTCGAGACCTCAAGAGAACAGCCATAATGCGACCCAAGATATCAGGTTGAAGATCTTCAAGTTCCAGCGTGTACCGAGGTGCAGCGCCGCAGTGCAGATCCGACATTTCTGGTAATGGTTGCGCTGAAAGGGTTGCCGGATGAAGAGCGTCGCTATTACCACCACTACTACCGGCAAAGTCAAATTCATCTTTCTGTAGTGGTGGCGTTAATAGATGACCCGTAGACGGGGAGAAGGTGGTGGTGGTCAAATTCGTGGACTCATAGTGCGAAGCCGTAGTGAAATCCGGGCTCGTTGCATTCGAGTGAAATAAACTAGTTCCGGAAGATGATGCTGCAGCTCGTTGTTGTTGTTGTTGTTGTTGTTGTTCTAGGGACATGAAGTCGAAGAGATAGTCGGAGTTTAGTTCGCTGTCTGCTTGGGTGCCGAGTTCAGGCGATGAAGACAACTCCTTAAGACTGGTGCTGTGTCTCGTCTGACTGATCGAGTCCGCCTTGCTGGGATCGTTTGGTATCGTCTGTGTTGGTCCCTCTGATGCTTCATCTTGTCGCAGTCTTCGTTGCATTATAATGTATCTGTTTCTCGGAATGGCTAGTCAATTACGAGATGATCTTCTCCATTCAATGGGGCCCGTAATCTTTCATCCGATATACTGACCGATTCTTCAGATCTGTAGCCGATCTCTGCGGAAATTCATTCTCGCTGATGATTTTCCAGCATCGCCCGTACGTTCGAACAGCGGCCAGGAGACGTTCGTCTTCGTCTTTCTCCCATCTTTCATGGGTGAGGTTCGGGTCTAGGAAGTGACACCATCGTTTGGCACATTCTTGTCACTAGTATTAGCATGGAACATAGAGCATGGCGCATCTCTGACGAGGAATATGAGCCACTCACGATCAGCATGCCGTGTTTGAACACTTTGGGCAACGAGAGTCCAGCTGTTTGACCGACAGGTGAGCCACCGCTGACAATTAACTTCAAGACGAGAGATAGAAGCAAAAGGCAAAAGAAGAAAGAAAAAACAAGATGATATGCCTACCAATATCCATGTTGTCCAACAGCTTTCCGTAACCGGTCGTCTTCTTCAGGACTCCATGCTCCCTTATTGACATTTGCGCTCACTTTGCTCCACCTCTTGCGGCAGTCTTTATTCGTTCTCCCCGGGAGTTTGGAAGCGATGCGATTCCAATGTTTCACGGCTCCAAGGCTGCTCACTTGTCAAAAGAAGAGACCTGTCAGTATGGGAAGATCCTGGGCCAGAGTTGAACCAGACAGTAAGAATGAGGATACGGAAGGATAGGTTATTTACGTTGTAACGTCGCCTCTTGGTGTAATACTTGGTCTTCCTCCTCGGTCCAGTATCTCCTGACACGACATAGAGAGCTCATCTTTGGAAGAAACTGGAGTACAAGATTCTGGTTAAATTCATTCAGCAACGTGGGTGTATCTCAAAGCTTTCTAATTGGAGTCCAAATCCCGTTCACTCGCATATCTTATATACATGTTTGATGACAAGGCTAATAAATACTAACTTCGAGTACTCCATCCAGGCTTAGCGGTGAATGCTACTCCACTGGACGTCTCCACCTCCTGCTGTCTTGTCTAGTGTCTGTACAGAGTATTGACCAAGGCCCTCATTCCGCGCGTGGGCGCCAGTTAGTGACGTGCAAATTTGGTATCTATAGAAACAGTCATGTATATATCATCAGCCTTGCTGACGATGGTGCTTCCTAACGCACTCTTTACACTGCCAACATCCAAGCCTGGTTTCAGGTCAAAATCCAGGAGCTGAGCATTCGGAATGTAGCTATATTCTGTATTTCTAGAAACCTCTCCAGTACAGGTTGCAGGTTCTCTAGTTGCAGCATAGTCACTGTGCTTGGACTAGAATGTCAGCTAGTCTGCAAAGTATACAACTACAGCAGTACTAGGAACAGTATCCCAGTAAACGCAGTAACGCAGCACCCCCAATAGCTCAACGGGTTCAGATCAGGATCTAGCTCGGATCATTCGTGTAGATCAGAAAATCTATGTAGATATGGTGTCATCAAAACCCTCGTGTCTGGCCCCGTGCATGCTGCTTATTCTGAAGTTCGTATTTATCCTAGCCACTAGAAAGCTTCCTCGGCTCTTGCAGGCGGTTAGAGTCATTCAATCAAGTCCAACTGGCACACACATGCATCAACAGTCTCATTTGAAAGCGAGAAATTGACGCCAGAAGTAATCATGGTTTCGTATGTTAACAATCCACGTGGAACTTACTAGAAGGATGGGTCTTTTTTCAGGCTGTCGCAGGCTCGAATCTAACGGAGGATTCTTGCTGATCTCAGATGTACAGCTATTTCAGCCCAGGTTAGGCGAGAAGCATCATCTCAGATCTCATCGGGAATAATGTATGTAGTACACCAACACATGGCACAGCAACCATGGGGCTGAGAAGAACTCTTACTCCCGCATGGAGACTTCGAATGTGAGGGGCGTTGGAGCTTGTTCCAATCTGTGTCTCACTCAGAGCTACGCAACAATCTTATGGAAACTTAGCTATAAGTGATCTGCTTCAGGCAATTGTCTCAGAAGAGTCCCACCATAGGTCATCGCAGACTCCTTCCCTTCCTTATCATGCCCGGCAGGATTATTGTAGCTACCTACGATGGAGTACTTCGGGATCCAATTCGACTGGAGGGATGTCCATGTAGGCTCCAGGTAGTGCTTAGGTGGAGCCCAGACACGGATGCTCGCTCCGAATTCATCCCCCGTGCTGCACAACTGTTGCCAATGGTTCTCATCTGTTGCTTGGCTGACCTTCCTGAACCGGTGCGCCGCTCAGTACTTTGATCCCTGCAGTTTGGCATGATTAAGTCTTCCGCTTGAGATGTGCCCTGTAGCTGTTCGTTCACAGGGCGAGGACAGTTAATTTTCAGACCATGGCGTGGTATCCACCTTATCAATATGCATAAGCGCTAATCATCCTCTTGCCGAGTGGCGGGCACTACTGGCTGGCAAATGACGCAGCCCGTTACTATTCCCCAACTGTGCAAATTGGCTTCTTAGCTTCCGCTTAGTACTGCTTTGTGGCATATTTAGGGAAACGGTGGCAGAATGGTCCTTGAGCCAGACAGAGTTGTTTACTACGGTAGCTATGCGGTACGGTAGTCGCAAACCCGGTATTATTAGCCGTGGGATGGCACTGCACGAATACGGTGCTGATCATCCATAACTTATCGTATTTCCGCCAGACATGGAGACACACTCCACATTCATTGAAGGGAATACACCATAGCTACAGTGCTCATGATATTCGCGCTGGACGCGCTTCTTCTCTGACAATCCAGCCAGCCCATCCCTAAAAAAGTTTAACCCTGGTAGCCTAGGCTGGTCTCCTCAGAAAAATAAATTAAGATGAGATCTGAGATGAGCTTTCGCTTAGACAGTTTCGATCTGGCAGAAACCTGCGTGCGCGTTTGGACGTTGTGCCAGGGGGGGCCTGAACAATATTGCGTCGCGAGTTCGTCGACCCTGTCCGTACTCGGGACAGGAGAATGATCATTTTAGATCGACAGGGGAATCCCAGTGACGAACAGGGATGGTTACGAGCCTACTCATGTTTCGCAAGCTCTGCTCCGGACACATCTCATCTTAGAGTTGGCCTGCTAGCTTTACTTTGAATAAATCTCGCCCAAAAACAACAACAACAACAACATTCCGTCATTCTCGTGTTGCACATTTCATCCCGCTCACCTGAATAATACGGCCACCTGGTCTTTCTCTGCCCGCTCAAGGACTGTCCACATTTCCAACACGCACCTTGCATGTCGAGATACGAGGAGATCGCTAGCTAGGCAGCACTGAGTCGTCCCGATCATTATGCAGCTTACGCGCAGGTAATCTTCAAGGTAGTACAAGACATGCAAGCATACCATGTGCATTACAAATCTAGGCCGTGAAACAATAGGGACAACAAAACGTAGATGCGATCTTTTCGTCGACTGTACCCGGGTCCCGGGACACAGAAACAAGCCGTCCATGTGTGCTGGTTAAGGGTCTAGATAAGGAACCGTGCTCTTCCAGTCAATGGAAACTGCATCTCTCCATGCCGCTAGTCAATTCGATAAAGGACATTAACCTGCCTGATACTACTACTGCCCTGCAGCGAGAGTTGCACGAGGAGCTTCTTGGGTCAGGTTAGCCCGAACCTTGGTGTAGATGGGACATATATAGATACAGAGCACCTACTGGAATAGTAATAGCTGAGCTTTTGGAAGGGAGGCGGGGGCCAAAAAAAAACCAAGATCCAGACACAACCTTTCGATGCAATTCAGGCAGGATATGAGGTGTTCTAGGAATCACTTCTGACGGATTCGCGTCACGACATTGTATCCCCCCTACTTCCCACCTGGGCAGGCGAAGACGAAGGCGGCCACGAGGCTTAGCAACGGCATCCCTTTTACTACGAACAAGCAAATTACTCTACAGCATCCGAGACGAGCCGCAAGAGAGAAGGATCATTTCGGCCCAATTTAGTTTCTGCAAGATGGAATCGTCGGATACTTACTGAGTTGCCAATCGGAGGTAGGGATGCGGCACTGCCCGACCTGAGGCAAGAATTAGGTGTGGTCTCGCTGATCAACGTCGAAAGTGTACATGTTGGTTGTTCCATTTAGCCACCGGCGGGAGAGCGTCCACAAGTGAAATGAGACAATGGGGGCTACAAAGTTCAGCCACGCTTCGCCGAGCTGGCCAATTTTGGATGCAACGTGAGCTATTCGTGTCCTGGAGCTAAAATTAAGTCAGGAGCTGAAGAAACGCGCAGACTCTATCTCAACGGCCCCTTAACTACGTTAGTTACTACTACCTAAGTAGTTAGCCAGCCGTCGCTGACTCAGACTGCATACACTGCAACCCCTACTGGCCTCCAGGCGTGCGGGCTACATACCTGATGAATAGTAGTCTCCCGATAGACAGGATTGGGGAATTTGTGCGCAATGTGTGATTTGTCTACAAGCTAGCACGCACAGGCTGTCCCTGATTCGCTTTCGACACGATGATACTTCGAAAGAGGTCAAATCAATTGGTTTTTCCTATCAAGGGAATTACACTGCAGGGCGTCAAATTGAAGAAAAAAACACAGTAACAGGAGTGCGTTCTAAAGGATCTTGACAATCTCAAAAAAACTAGACAGCTCTAGCAATGGGTATTACAAACTGCAAGACAAAGACAGCATCAATCAAGCCACCTCGTAATCTTAAAAAAAAGGGAAACGAAAGAGATACCATCTCCACGAAGCCAATCACCTTCTCCTTCGGTGCGAACCAGATCACGAGTCCGCACCACTCATTGGTACGGAGCGGTCTCCTTCTCGCACCAGTCCCAGAATCTCTCCGCAGTGCCAGTGCCACCGCTGCTCTTGGGCTTCAACGCCTTCTCGATATGAGCGGGAATGGGTCCGAGGCGGCCCCAGGGAATGATGAACGCTCCGTTCTGCTTCGAAGTGATGCTAGGGGACAGCGCAGCAAAGAGCTCGGAGTATGCGCCGTAGCGGGGACCTTTGAAGAGGATACCCTGTTGACGTTAGGGTCAATCATTTGCTTCAAGGCCTTACACAAGAAAGAAAGAAAAAGAAAACCCAAAGGAACATACCATAATGACACCCTGGATGGCAGGACCATGTCTCTGCAATTCAGTCTTCATGAGACCCGGGTTGACGCTCTATATTTTTTTTTATTTGCGCGTCAGTTTTATCTGCCCAGCGAGCATGGTGCAGCGGGCTCACGTACCAAGCTAATAATTCCATCGTCACCAGCCCTCTTCGCCAACTCACTGGCAAAGAAGAGGTTGCCGACCTTGCTCTGCATGTAGTTTTCCATGGTATTCTTGAGAACCTTGGGCGCTCCGGTCTTCTGGTCGAAGACAATGCCACCCTCGGGAACCGACACCGCGACCATGGACGACAGCCATACAACACGCACGCTGTTGGCAGGGGCACTGGCAGCGGTCCGCTTGAGGATGGGAAGCAGGAACTTGTTGAACAGGAATGGACCGAGACAGTTGGTGCCCATTTCCAGATCGTGGCCCTTGACTTTGGTATTAGCATATCCTCACTTGCTTTTGCTCGTAACTTTCTTTCTGCTTGCGGGACGAATCAAACGTGCATACCAGCTTAGTCTTGCTGCCCGCAGGCGGAGTCATCAATCCGGCATTGTGAATCACGACATCGAGTCGGTCTTCCTTCTCCAGGAACTCATCGGCGCTAGCCTTGATGCTGGCCAGGTCGGCGAGATCCAGCGACAGGAACACCAGGCGACCGCTGCTTTTCGTGCTCTGTTGGATCGCATTGATCGCCTTCTTGGCCTTTTCCGCGGACCGAGCCGCGATGTAAACGGTAGCGCCCTTGGAGTAAAGGATGCTGGCCGCTTGGAAACCCACACCAGAGGTAGCGCCGGTGACGATGATGACCTGGTAGTAGTCGCAGAGGGAAGAAATGTCAGCGTCGCGATTTTTCATGAGCAGAGAGGTTATGGCGTTTATCTCACCTTTCCAGAAAGGTTCGGGATATTTCGCTCCGTGAAAGTCGGAGAAGGAGGGAACATCTGATTCAATGGAGGTCCCATTGTGAAGATTTCGAGAATCTGTAGATAAAATCGAACGGTAGAGTAATGGAGAGCGGATCAAGCAAACGAAACAGAAAGGCTGATTTGATTGATGCTGGATATCGGAATGGAATCGAGGAAGAAATCGCAAGCACTATGACAACTTAAAGCAATATGAAGGGGGAGCTGGAGAAAGCTGTCGAAGCGCAGCTCCCAGGCAAAACAACCAAGCTGAAGCTATGCAGTTAGGGCTAGCTCCGTCGCGGTCCGGGGCAGAGTAAACAGCTCCATGGCCCATGCCCTTGTATGCTCGGGGCTACGCTACTCCGGACCTCGTAAAGTTCGTTCTCCGTAAATGCGGAGTACGTCCGGACTACCTACGTGACTTGCCCTGGCCATCACAATACGGATTACAGCGTACTTACCAGACTGTCCGTCTTTCAGGTCCGGTACATGACTCAAGCCATGGACTCTGGGCACTGTCCATCTCCGAGCCGGCGCTAGCATGTCCGATCCGGCGCTAGCAATCTCCGATCCGGCGCTAAACCCGCCTGGTCCTAGTGGCCACACCGCCCCAATGGCTTATCACGAACAGGGATAAAGATAAGATTAAGATCGGATCAATCGCGCTGCAGATCACACCCACGGAATGAGACTAAATCTAGACTTTTGTGGGGCCAGAGCAGTAGTATCTCAAAAGCACATTCGCTCGATTGAATAGCTATCTAGTGGAGATCTAAAAGACTAAGAATTAAAAAACAAAAGTAAAAGTGAATAATTCTACTAGGCTGTCCCCCCTTTACGCCCCTACCCCAGTCAATTGTTTTCCCTTGACACTCTTCCATTCCATCCCCACCGCACCCAAGGCAGTCAGACAGGCCATGACCAGCGCAACCTGGTACGTCTTATCCAGGGCTGCATTATACGCCACCAGCACCTGGTCCAAGTAGCGAGGATCCACGACACTGCGCAGACCGGTCGCACCGGCGTTGGTGATGGTCTGCGGATCGAGGCCCGGAATGCCTTCCGCAATGAGGTTCTGGATCAAGTGGTTGGTGAAGACGTTCTCTCCGACGGTCACGAAGAGCGCGCCTCCGAGGAGCTGGATGAACATCACAATCGCTGTGCCGGTCGGGACATCCGCGGCGGGTAGGACGGTCTGCGCCGCGACGGTCACCTGCTGGAACCCGAAGCCGGATCCGAGCCCAAAGATGATCTGATACCCGATCCAGATATGCGCGGGGGTGGTGACTTCAAACGTGGTGATGAGGCCGGCGCCCACGGACATGAAGATCACCGACAGAACCACGAACGGCATGTAGTGGCCCACATTGCTGGTCACGATGCCGGCGAAGACGGTGCCGATCGCTTGTCCGAGGATCAGGGGCAAGCTGTCAATACCGGATTGCGTGGTCGTAGTGTTCTTGATGGCCTGGAACCAGATGGGGAGATAGTAGACGAACATGAAGAACGTGGCACCGATGCAGAAGGCGAAGAGGCTGCCAAAAGCCATTGTTCTCTGTGAAGCAACGCGTGGAGGCACTGAAACAAGAACAGGGGTGGTATTATCAGTAAAAGTGGTAGGCAATTGAAAAAAATGGAACAACCAGGATCTCTTACCTGTTGCCTTGCCTCCGTTCCAGATCTGGATCACAATGAATGAAATTAAGAGAACGCCGAATACAACGAACAAGGCGATGATCCTGCCGTTCGACCAAGCGTAGGTGGTGCCTCCCCACTGGAGAGCCAGCAGCAGGCAAATAATGCACGGAACGAAAAGAACGGTTCCGACGACATCGAATTGTTGCAATAGGCCGAGCAGGCTGACCTCCTCCTTGTCCTTGCTGTCTCGCTTTTTGATCTGGAGGAAGATCAGGACAATGAAAGCAGCAACACCTCTACCGGCCTAGGTTAGCTTTTCGATAGCTAGAGAGTGCAGGACTGCGGCAGTCTGTCTTACCCGAGGGGCAGATTGATGTAGAAGCACCAGCGCCAGGTGACATATTGGGTAAACGCA